>JALPQI010007404.1:0-51994 GCA_025490895.1 Thaumatotibia leucotreta
TAGCAAGAACGAAAGGGATGGTCTTATGAAACTTTTTACTAGTGGAAGTGAAAAGGAACGATAATCGTCCGTCCTTATCACTGTGCCACTATTTTTTGTGTGTGTGTGCATTAGATGCTAAATGTAAGTGCCAGACAAATGCGTTGAATACGTCACTAAGTGCCTGTGTGGCACTTTCGTCTTAGTAGTAAGTGACTATGTCTATCCCTCTTAGTGGCACACTATGTGCGGCCCCTCGGTATGAACGATGGATCGAGGAGAAGGCTGTAAGACGACCTAGCGAACGGACGTGGGAAATTTCAAATGTAACTTGACATAAGACTGTTTTTCTAGAATTTTATTTTGTTTCGGACCGCTTAAGAAATATACTCCAAATTTAACCGCATGAGTATTTTTACACACTACAATCACTACATACATTTTTAAGCGACTTCAAAAAAAGTAGGAGGTTCTCAATTCGACTGTTTTTTTTTATGTATGTTAAGGTGATATCAGACGGTTCATTTTTCGTTCATTTTTTCGTTTCATTCGGCATCTTTCACTTAAAATGACACGTCTGACCACGGAGTGAAACAAAAGTGTCGAATGAATTCATTAGTGAACCGATCCAACAATGTTGGATATTTTCATTCGGCATCTTTCACTCTTACTCCGAATGAACGGAAAATGAACAGTTCATTCCGTCTGAACACGGAATGAACTGTTCACTCGGATTCGGCCGACCAAGCCCGAGTTGCTACTCGAGCATTTAAATCTATCGTCTACCGTCCAATTCGTTTTTACAAGTATCATCGTATTTTCGTTAAAGTAATTTTGCAATACGACAAACGAGCAAAACACTGTTATTTTTGGAACACTTCAAAAATTATCAATATTTGTGGAATCACAAACTTGATGAATATATAAAGATAGAACAATCCGAAACTTAAACTTAGTCCTCGAGACACGACTTCATTGGACGCCATATTGACAGAAATGCGGAGTGAATGTTCATTTATATGTCATTTCAGCTTTGCTGTGTGAACATGGAAAAAACCGGCTAAGTGCGAGTCGGACTCGCGCGCGAAGGGTTCCGTACCATTATCAATTTATTATTAGAAAAATTCAGTTAAATCAACCTACCTCAAAAACTACAGGAGATAATTTAATCAAACTAAAAATCGTTGATAGAGTTTATTAATGTGCATAACATATTTTTTTTTTAGAATTTTATATCGCGTAGTTTAAAAAATAGAGGGGGGGGGACACATTTTGAGACTTTGAGAGCTGATATCTCGAAAACGATTCGCTTAAATAAAAATGAGATTAATAAACCTTCATATCATTTTCAAAGTCCTTTCTATTAATACCCCACACGCTTATATACAACTAAAAAAAAATTTCTATCCCTCAGTTACATGTATGGAGGGCCCCCACCCCAATGGTTTTTTTTTCAATTTTGAATCATAATCCTGTAGCGGTTCATACAACACATATTCTTGCCAAATTTCGTTACTGTAGCATTTATAGTTTCCGAGTAAATCGGCTGTGACAGACGGACAGACGGACAGACGGACAGACGGACATGACGAATCTATAAGGGTTCCGTTTTTGCCATTTTGGCTACGGAACCCTAATGAAACAAAAATGAAGCATTCACGCGAGTGAACATTCATACGAGTGAACCGTCTGATATCACCTTTACCCGATATCTCCGAGAATCGTGAACCGATTAAAACATTTTTTTCGTGATTGAACGGGTATAACCTTGAGTTGGTCCCGTTGGCACCAAGTTGGGGTCTGATGATGGGATCTTGGAGAAATCGAGGGATCTCTTCAAATGTTATAGCTACATGTATAGCGCTTTTGGTAATTTTCATTCATTTACAAGAATTTGCATTCAGAAAAGATTTGAGGAAACCAATGATAGAAACAAATCGGTGATCTTGGAGTAAACGGTTTTTTAAATTTTTAATTTGGTGATTATTAATATACCTACTCTGTCTATAGTTTCTGATTTCTAAGAATGAGCTTTTGACAGTAATAGTTTAATCCTTAATGAGGGTAAGATTCACCCTTTTTCCGATAGTCTTGACGTCATATTATGATATATATAAGGCACATTTCTAAATAGTCAAATGTTCATTCTTATAAATCGGCAACTACCTATAGCCGTGTGGTGACGGCAGTAAGAATATATTTGTCACCACCCCAACTCTTCTTCATGAAAAAACAAGTCCCACCTGTTTCTTACCGGTTCTTCTTCTTTCTTCGCTCTTTTTAATTTTATGTGTAACTTAGACCATTCAAAAGAGTTTGTTGCAATCCCAATTTGAATAAAGAATCATTTGACTTGACTCGACTTCCAACGGGTGGTAAGAGTCGACTAAGGGATTGAAGTGTCACTGACCATTCTTTGATTTGATTGATGATGGACAGCAGCGAGCGTTATCATAGTGGACACATTACTGCGATCGCTAATCCGCTTGCCCAGCGTGGCGTTTATGGGCATTTACCTCCTAGGTAATGCGTCTATATGCATTGGAGAGGCCTTTGTCCAGCAATGAACTAATGATGTATGATGTATGAAATAAAAGTACAAATCCAAAATATTTAAAATATTTTAGCCATTATAATGTCCCACTGCTGGGCACAGGCCTCCTCTCATATATGAGAGGGATTGGGCTGTAGTCCCCATGCTGGGCTGGCCCTAAGCGGGTTGGGAACTTCACATACACCTTTGAATTTCTTCGCGGATGTATGCAGGTTCCCTCACGATGTTTTCCTTCACCGATTTCATCATCATAAACTTAAGAGCTAGGCTCTTGTCGGTGGAGCAATTTCCACGCTTCTCTTTCCTGGGCTTTCTCCTTGACTGCTTGATACGACACCACGTGCACTTTTTCTTTTATTTGGTCCATATAGGCCCTCCTTGGTCTTCCTCTCTGTCTCCTTCCCTCAACTTTTCCTTCTATTAAAATCTTTAGATACTCGTCGTGTCGTAACAAGTGTCCAATCACCGATTTAGCTAATGGTAAATATCATCTGATATTCCGTACATAAGTTTCAGAAAAACTCATTGATACGAGGCAGGATTTGAACCCACGACCTCCGGATTGAAAGTCAAACGTCTAAAACCATTGAGCCACCACCGCTTTTAAAATCCAAATATTTAGTTAATAAATAATTTGATTTGTGTTTTCACAATTACTTCAATGTATATACTCTATATTAGTACTGAAGCATTTGTTCCGAAATCCTCGAAATCGACAGCGCCGAAGCTCTTAAAATATTTACCTAAATTCGGAAGGTTTTTGGTGAACCCGGCGCATATCATGTTGTCCGTGAAGACCTGTTCCTCGTCAAAGGTCCGCTGGCAGACTTCCCAGGGTAAATAGGGCACTTGGAGGGCTTGGAGCAAGGTCAGCTTCCCTGACTGTGGTATGCCGACTCCTAGGGTCTGGAAAGAAAAACAGTTTATGTGTTGTGTTCATATATCCCTCTAATTTTATCAGACTGAGCATGGCGAACTAAAGTTACTGACATAGCCCGCCGGATTGGCAAGCTGAAGGGACAATGGGCAGGCCACATCGCACGCAGAGCAGGATGGTCGATGGGGTCGAAAAGTTCTCGAGTGGAGACCATGGCTAGGCAAACGCAGCTTTCCCAGCGTTCGTTACTTCACCCACAAGATGGAAAGACGACCTTATGAAGATCGCCGGGACACGCTGGATGCAGGTCACATCTAACCGGTACATGTGGAGGTCCAGAGGGAAGGCCTATGTTCAGCAGTGGACGTCTTATGGCTGAGATGATGAGCATGGCCCAACATGCTCTTGATCGGTTTTTGAACCTACCGTTCCAATATTCCCAGGTTTTAGCTGTGATTCTTCTAATCGGGTGTCGAAGCTGATGCAAATAGGTCTCATTCCCTCGGAGTCGTACAACGGTCTGAACAGTCTGACCACCGCAATGTCATGATGGTAGCTACCATTGAAGGTAGGGGGCACTGTAATAGAGACTACCTGTGGACAAATTGGACAGCTTTAAATGAGACTTTCACAGGTAAACTGGTGAACAGTGACTGGACATCAATCATTTCATCATCCGTCAAAGTTAAGTCTTTAATAACACGGATGAAATGGTATCTATCCTTTGTATGTCTGCTACTGTTACCACGTAGAGGTGAGAGAACACCCGCTAGGTGCTGAGCCAATTTATAAGTGGGAGCATCAATTTGACTCGGACGTAACGGGACACCGGCTTATGTATGTATCTTAGGCAACCCATACAACTTTGGTGGCATTGGGCAGTCAGGAACTAAACTTGAAACATCCAGATTAAGGTCTTTGACGGATGGTGAAATCATGGTCAGTTTTGATGTCCAGAAATAAACTTTCTTGAGACGCATTCATACACAAGTTGTAGAACGGTGTTGCCAGTCTGACCACCGCAATGACATGCTGGTAGCTACCATTGAAGGTAGGGGGCACTGTAACAGAGCCCGCCTGTGGACAGACGGGACAGTTGATTCGGTTGGATTGTTGTGTGCAGGGAGGCCTAGTGACAACTCTTTTTTTTACGTTGGGAAAATGCTTAATGTCGTGAAACAGGTATGACGGACTACGGAGCATTGACAACCGCTCGTTGCTGGGCCTAGTTGAATAAAGAATACTTTGACATTTCAGACACGTTATGAATGCTATACAAGAAAATGTTACTATAGCCTGCTGTTGATGGCTGGTATAGTCGTCACGTCGGTAGTTCAGGATCTCGCCAGCAGCCACGGCGAACTGCGACGCTGGCTGCAGACCCTCGTTTTCCACCCAGAAGCAATGGGCCGCTGGAACAACCAATGACAATGTGTCTTTGGTAAAGGTAGCAATGTGCACTTGTGCGAAAATGTGCATCAAAAAGTTTGTACATTTGGATCACGTCGTCCCACGATTTGTCCCCCCACTTTTTTTAGGCTTTATAACTTTTCATACTCAGAATCGCGAGCACATTCAATCCTCTGCCTCTCTTACGCACGCACATATTGATAAAGAGAGGCAAACAGCGGAATTGTAAATTGTAACTTTATAAAACGCGACTTTGATATCTAGGACAAAATTTTTGTACCGAGGTTTTTTTCCGATTCCGTTACTTACTATTTTTTATACATTTTGTATTGGCGGTAACGGAATGGAAAATTCGAAAAATTTATCTTGTAGCACGGGGAGGCGCGGGGGTAAAGAAGAAGCGTGGAGTGGCAGTTTTGCTCGTTTATTGAAAGAAAGAAAAAACATTTACTTATGACACAACATAGGTTAAAACATAAAATAAACATAAATGTAAGTAAAAAACTAAGTGCCACAAAATGGTCTCCAATTCTGCTTATTGCTTACACTTACATTACAGGTTACAACTTAGGCGAACTTACTAGATCTAGGTAACCTAACTTTGAGTAGGGATAGATGTACCTGTCTATGCCTAGTGAGGGAGTACCTAGGCTCTCGACACTTCAAAGTTAGGTTGGGTCACAAAGCGCGTTAGGACGTACTCAAATTAACTTCAGTCGCATGCCAAGGGTCATGTTCATGATTCCGAGTCGGACAAATGATAGCGCGATCTATCTCGACCACGGGGCCATCTAGCGGCGGACGGCGGAACTAGAGTACTGCAGTAGTGCGGTTAGTTGCAGCGTCGTTAGTGTTAGCGCTTGCGCTGCGCGTCCATGTTTGCGTTCATGGCTTGCCGTTGGGTGTCGTTAGTAGGGTGGTGTTACAATGTTAATTTTGGGGCTTTTTCTTCTATTAGGATCGAAAAAGCACACGATACCTATGTTAAAAATGAGAGGGGGCAAACTTTGAACAAAATGGCTCATACTTTATTTTGGCTTTGACTGTATACAAGTCTCAGAACATTCTCAAAATCGCCTAAAATTTAGTCAACCAACATTATAAAAAATGCCTAAAATAACTAAAATTGGTTGATGCCGTGGACCTGAACTCACCTGAGATAAGAGCTGTTCTGCTGACCATGGAAGCCCCGCAAATCCTCAGGTACGGCGTCTCCAATGTTCTGAACACGCTGGCTTGCCACAGGAGCCTCTCCTTAACAGGCTCCGGCTTCGAAGTAGGGTTAACACTGGAATTTAAAAAACTTAACAATAAAAAGTCAACGTTTCCAACAGCATATCATTATTTGTCGTTTTGTTTCCAATTTTGGTAAATGTAGTTGTGTTAAAGGAATCCAGGGGGTCAATTTTTAGCTGTAACGTGTCAACACGCTGTAACACGAAGATAAACCTTAACTCGCTATCTCCTTTCGAATAACTTACTTCACATCCCTTAATTGAACTACCGTGCCGTACCGTGCCTAACTATGCCGTGTGGTGACGGCAGTAAGAATACATTTGTCACCACCCCAACTCCTCCTGTAGGTGTCGTAAGAGTCGACTAAGGTATTGAAGTGTCACTGACTATTATTTGATAAAAGATTGATGATGGGCAGCAGCGTCATCATAGTGGACACATTACTGCGATCGCCAATCCGCTTGCCCAGCGTGGCGATTATAGCTAGGTATTTACCTCCTAATACGCATAGTTAATAGGAGAGGCCTACGTCTAGCAGTGGACTATCATAGGCTGATGATGATGAATTGAACTACACTGCACCAAAAATGTAGGAAATCGTACGATGTCTGCATACATAAGTTACTAACCCGACTATATTCCTCTCGTTGGATTCTGTTGAAGAACTATCTTCTTTAGGTGCCTCCGTTGCTCCGGCAAAGGATAACCCGACGAGCTGTGTCAACTTATCATTCTGATAAGTTTTCGGATAATCTGGGGCTCTGTACCCAAATTTACTCAAAGGATGCCCTCCACTTATACCATAATGTGAGAACCCAGAATAATACGAGTACTTGTTCATGTAAGGTCTTGTTCTGTTTGAGAAGTACCCACCGTACCTGGGCCAAGACTTGAAACCGTCTCCGGTGGAATTTATCGTTTTCTCCGGAGAGCTATGGGTATCATTTTTGGGGATCTGAAATTGTATTTGGGCGTTATTCAAAAATCCCAATAACCTGATTCTTCCAGGGACGTGTTTGGACTCATTCGAATGAAAATCACGATGATTCGATCTAGACACAGATGGCATATATACCTACTATAGATCAAGCAAACGTATCTACTTAGCGTGTCAAATGAACTCGGTAAAATCTACTGAGTTGTCCGTCTTTAATCGCAGCTTGCAGCTTTCGGGCGTCAAATTTTGTAAGTTGAAGTGAACAAAAACATTAATAATGCCTCCTTAAGTAATATTAATTGCAACAACACAAAAAAATATGAATACTCAAGGGCCTGAGACATATTTAAAATCATAGGCAAGTAACAACTTCAGTACAAAATCTGACACGCTCGGCCGCCATACAAATGAATGAACTTCTTTCTTCTATCCAAATCTAATTCTGTGGATCTAGATAATAATAAAAAACCAGCCAAGAGCATGTCGGGCCATGCTCAGTGTAGAGTTGCAAGTGTTGTTGAGTGTAGTAATTGCAACAACACAAAAAAATATGAATACTCAAGGGCCTGAGACATATTTAAAATCATAGGCAAGTAACAACTTCAGTACAAAATCTGACACGCTCGGCCGCCATACAAATGAATGAACTTCTTTCTTCTATCCAAATCTAATTCTGTGGATCTAGATAATAATAAAAAACCAGCCAAGAGCATGTCGGGCCATGCTCATGTTGTACAGTTATTCAAAAACGGCTGGGCTGATTATGTTCAAAATAGTTATTTTAAAGTATTCTATAAGCCCACTATTCCTGATAATTTTTATATTTTTTGGACCTACGCTACGGATCAAAAGTTAGAGGAGGGACACAATTTTTTTTCTTCTGGAGCGATTATCTCCGAAAATATTGACTTTAGGAAAAAACTTTCTTTCAAGACCCTTGTTTTCATATTCAATGATACCGCACACTATAGGATTACAGCAAATAAAAAAAAAACATCCCTGCTTCACCAGTTGGGGAGGTACCTACCCGAAAAAAAAATATTTTTCTTATTTTCATTGTACCACTATTTTGTTGGCATGATTAAGTAATATGTATTTTCCCCTCACTAGCTCGTAAAGCGCTCGTTTATCCTTTAATACGAGCGGGTAAAAACGCTTTTTACCAACACGTGAATAAAGTAATTTGACATTGCTCAAATTCCTATAGCCCCCTACTGCCTAGTATAAATGGATCTGTATTACCGTAGTAAACATGCGCAAATTGCGCAATCGGAGCTCACATGTTAAATTGGTAGTTCTCATGGGTGACTTTGTAAGCCATTGGCTATATTTATGTTCCAGAAGTAACTCTATTCTACGATACGTTTCGACATTGAGTTTTAAATGGTTTCTTTACATTTGGATGAGATTTGTAATCATATTTCCTCGCGATAGTGATGGGAAAAAAGTTGTATTACACTTGGCGGCAAAGTTTGTTCAACTCTCGTGCCTTGAGACCTTCGCAATGCTCAAGATTCCAGTTTTTGAACCACTCGCTACGCTCGTGGCTCAATTTTGGAATCTTTCGCTAGCTCAGGTCTCAATATTGGCACGACAGTTAAACAACAACTTTGCCCCCTTGTATAATAAATAACTATTTCTCAAACATGCAATGAAATGTTGTAGTTAAGTGCCAAAAAAGTGGCCGGGAAGTAGCTCGTTGCCGGCCTAGGCCGGCAAGTACCTCTTTTTTAATTTTCATTTGACATAGGGTTGTGACCTGGCATCTTGGCTTTCAGCCAATAATTATCTGTAAGTAATATTAGTATAAAAAAATGATTGGCAAATTTTGCAGTTATAATTAGGTATTTAAATTATATAATTTAAAATAAATGTATAATAACTACTCAAAATAATATATAAAAAGCAATATTATACGGCGCGATCCGTCGGCCCCGATCACTGCATGCGATTAATTGTACCCAACCGACCGCGTCGTCTAATACCGCTTTTTTAAATAAAAAATTTCAATCATCAAACAGGTCAATCTTAAAAAAAAATGAGGTGTCGGTGTCGTATTTGACTTTTGTTGTGTTTCAAAGACTTAATTATGTAGTTGACTTATAATTTCTTAGAAAGAAGATAAATTTTTTTGTTTCATTTCATTGCATGTTTGAGAAAAGCATTACCTATACATACCTCGGCCATGAAGTGACGGGTTGCCGTCCGAATACTATTCGGCCTCGCTTCGCTCGGCCGTCTACATATATTCGGCCGGCAACCAGTCACTTCCCGGCCTCGGTAGTAATGTACTAATGTTTACCTGTACCAAATTGCAGATTTCTAGTATTAATGGCCACTGAGCTATGCTGCGGACAGACCGACAGACGGACATGGCGAAACTATAAGAGTTCCGTTTTTGCCACAGAACCCTAAAAACGTGACGTAATGGATTTTTTTGACACATTAGTTTTATTAACTAGATCGAATCAGCTCGTAATTCTGATTCGGTTGGGACATGGGTGCTTAGCCAAGATGCCAAGCGCTAGCGCTTAGTAGCGTAACGTAGTTTTCCCCCTCTGTCACTCTTTCATATTAGTGCGACAAAGACAGTTAGCTGCGATTAACGATGAAGCGCTAGCGAGTGGCAACTTGGCTAAGCACCCAGGCACGTCCACATCATCAGACCATGGAGGAATCAGGTTTTCGGGTTCTCTTTTTGGAAAACGCTCATTTTACTGGTTTGGTTCAAACTATGACTGACATCTGGGGGTAGAAGGTCGGTAGAAACAGCTGATGTTGTGTCGTTTGGGACGTCGGGAATCAGCTGACATTGGATCCGTTGAAGACATCCGAGAATAACTGAAATAAGCATAGTTGTTAATATTTTACACAATCTAGTTCTGCGTTCTGCCAGGAAGCCAGGGTCGGCTTCTGAAGAAGCCCAAATAGCTAAGTGCCGCACATATGCCTTTTTAAAGGCCAATTAGATTTTTGTGGCTCTAGCCGTAGAAACCTTTGGCCCGTGGTCGTCAGACACTAAAACAATTGTGAAAGAAATTTCAAAAAAACTTGTTGGTGTGTCTGGCGACTTACGAGCCGGCTCGTTCTTAGCCCAAAGGCTCAGCCTGGCCATACAAAGGGGCAATGCGGCCAGTGTTCTTGGTACAATGCCAAGAACAACATTAGGGCTTGTGGACGAGTTAGTATTACAACTCAATACAAATAAATACACAAATAATGCCCTCGCCGGGATTCGAACCCGGAGCCTCCAGCTTCGTAGGCAGGGTCACTACCAAGTCTACCAACTAGGCTACGAAGGCTGACAAAATTTAAATGTACTTAAATCTTAAATTAACTCTAAATAAGTAATTAAATAAATACGCCGAAATGAAGTGCAGATCCCGAGGTGGCCGCTCGTTGATGTCTTTTTTGCTATCACATGATTGGTCTAATTCATTACAGTTTCCTACAGCATTGTGTAAAGTTCATTATTTATAGTCGAGTTACGAACTCGACCTAAATGTATAAGTTTATAATTTCGTGTACGCAATCTTAATAGGGATGATGACATTGATGACTGTCATCATCATCATCATCATCATCATATCAGCCGAAAGACGTCCACTGCTGAACATAGGCCTCCCCCAAAGATTGCCACAATGACCGGTCCTGTGTCACCCGCATCCAGCGGACTCCTGCGACCTTCACCAGGTCATCAGTCCACCTTGTGGGTACCCACGCTGCGCCTTCCGGTACGTGGCCGCCACTCAAGAACCTTCCCGCCCCAACGGCCATCGGTTCTACGCGCAATGTGCCCCGCCCACTGCTACTTCAGTTTAGCGATTCGGAGACCTACTTCGGTTACTTTGGTTCTACTGCGGATAGTCTCATTTTTAATCCGATCACGCAGAGAGACTCCTAGCATAGCCCTCTCCATTATCCTTTGGGTGACTTTGAGACTTCTTATTATGAGGCCCATTGTGAGCGACCATGTTTCAGTCCCGTATGTCATCAGGTCATCACTGGCAACACACATTGATGAAAGACTTTCGTCTTCAAACATAATTTTGTGTACGCAATCTTAATTTTAATTACCTTTCTTGTGACTTTCAACTCATCAAATTCCATCGAAAAATTGAGCTATAGGGTGCGGCTCCACTGAGGCGGAGAGGAGCGGAGATGTGCAAAATTGACCAATGAGGGTTTTCGATCATTTTTCTGCCACCAGGCGGCGCTTCGTACGCACCTGGTCTCGACAGCTGTCAGATTCATACTATTCATAGGCACCTGGGCCTAAAATATTGAAATTCTATTTTATTTGGAAGAGTATTGATTTTGTAATGGATTACGACTAATACACGGTCATCGAACTGAAGACTGAGCTATAAAACAGACGCGCAAAGTCACTGGTATTAAAAATAATTACTATAACTTTGTTAATTTCATGGAAATTGACTTGGAACTATTTTTATTATTTATTTTAGAAAACAATATTCCTAAAGTAATGGTTTTCAGAATAAATAAACCTGTAAATATATAGAAAATTAAATGCGCGTATTTATTTTGACAATTCGTCAAAACCCCCGCTCACTGCTGCCATCTCACCTCCCCATAGCGGCAGAAAAAGTATCAAAAACCCTCATTACATACTTCAAATTCAAAATTCGAAACACGGTCATGCGGTCTCATTGGCCAATTTTGCACATCTCCGCTCCTCTCCGCCTCAGTGGAGCCGCACCCTTATGCTTGACAATAAGGGAAGAACACTACCAAGAACTTTCCACATGAAAATTTAGACTTCATTAGCTATTCGGTGCGTTAGACAGGTGAAACTAAATAATAACTTTGAATCGTAAATACAATATAAGAATAGAACTCACGCAAAACCGCCACCGAAGTGAACATGGCCACAATTTTCCTTGTATTTGTTTATATCTAGAGGTCCGTTACCAACAAAGTTTCTATACACTATGAGCTAAAATTATCCTTAAACATCAATTTCTCTTTATTTCGAACCGTCTGCGAACTCTCTTAAAGTTTATTTTTGATAGTGATAACGCTGGCTTCAAGTTCCAAAGTTGTATTGCTGTTCAATGGTTATACTAAGAGTCTTAAGCGCCTTAGAAGTCCATACTTTGATAAGTATATTTAAAATTTAGTGCCAAAGACTTGTTAACCTTCAAGCGACTTCGCGTTTTATAAAGTTACAATTGTTATAAATTACAATTTTGCTGTTTGCCTCTCTTTCTAGCCAATATGTGTGTGCGTTAGAGACGCAAACAGCGAAATTGTAAAATGTAATTTATAAAACGCGACCCAGTACCTGTTTTAAAAAATAAAAAAGCTTAAACTGCGCCCTGGTACAGGATGATACTGGTTTTCTGAGATGTCTGTCACCTCTCTCACCACAACGAAGGCTTAATATATCTAATATATATAGTTTATAGTGGCAGTGGGCTGGCCATATTGCCCGGAGGACCGATGACCGGTGGGGTCGGCGTGTTCTCGAGTGGCGACCACGCACTGGACGGCGCAGCGTGGGAAGGCCCCCCACAAGATGGAGCGACAACCTGGTAAAGGTTGTGGGTGTCCAATGGATGCGGACAGCTCACGACCGATCTTTGTGGAACTCTCTGGGGGAGGCCTATGTCCAGCAGTAGACGTCAATTGGCTGATGATGATGATATAGTTTATACCATAATTAGTCAGTAGAATTGAAAAAAATGTAAACAAACCATTCCATCTAAGTCCTTAGGGTAGACAGCGCATAGTCGATTTTTTGGTCACTATGTCCATGGGCCTCAGCTCCTGCTTTCCGTCAGGTGGGCTGAGAGCTCAGTTGTCTACCTTCGTCACAAAACAAAAGTGGCTGACGAACATATTGTGAAAACACAAATCAAATTATTTATTAACTAAAATATTTTGATTTGTACTTTTTAATTTTTCTCCAGTAGTCACACTACTTAATACTATACAGGGTGTTGCCTGTAACAGGAGCAAAAAATCAAATGGAAGACTCCTCTGACTGCCTCTAGTTATTCGCAAAAGGTCCCAGTGTTTTAAAGTTATCCATTAAGGAGAAACAGTATGTTAAAGTTACGACCTATGAGTGATGTATCTAGGTATCACAACATTGTACCTTATTAATGATTAAACATATTGGTAGTTCAGTGGACAAAAAACTAAATGAGCTAAAAAGTTTTTTTGAACTCATGGTTTTTTAACTGGTTTAGCAAAAAAAAAATTTTTTTTTTTTGTGTTACACCGATTTAACTTTTTTGGTATAAGTCGACTGCAGTAAAACTACATAAAAAAAAGGAAAAAAATTTTTTTTTTAAGTTTTAACTATTAAATTATGACTATTTATTGGGTTATTAGTGTACCGTTTCATTTTTTGCTCCTGTTACAGGCAACACCCTGTATAAATTATAAATATTAGATGTCATATACCAAAGAAAAACGACCAAGATCACCTATGTCCGAGGTGGGGATCGAACCCACGTACTCAGCTTTCGCGGCTGATGCCTGTACCCCTCGGCCACTCGGTCTTAGCAACCACCGGTCAAATTTCTCGGGTATATGCAATCCATTACAAGGCTAGGCGCCTTTGACCATTCTCTAAGGGCAAGCACTAACTACTGCACTGGCTGACTTTCCATAATATGACCGTTTTACACAACAATAAAACGATTATTATATGCTGAGAGAAAACACAGCGTCGCATTATGAAGAAGCAATGTGTCAAACTCACCTTATGTTAGTTTAATACTTACAATTCCTGAACGAATCTCAAGTTTCTGAACGAGATTTGCTTGTCTGTGTCGCCGGCTAGCGGGAACCGGTTCTAACCTGTCATTGATGTCTTCACCAGGAAGCCCTTCCTGCGACGCTGTGTTTTCTCTCAGCATATAATAATCGTTTTATTGTTGTGTAAAACGGTCATATTATATGCCTATCGGAAAACACAGCGTCGCATTATGAAGACGTGTTTGTTATCTGCTGGTGACTAAAGCATACACACGCAATGATGAATGAATTAAACATCCTATAATGCTGTAGTATTATATTATAATCAACCAAAACATAAAATATTGCTGCAATCCTTTGCAATAAATTCCAAAAACCCCTTGGAGAAACAAACTTGACCATTTCGACAAGCAATTATTCTTAAATAATTAATTATCATTATTATGAGATCAACTCACAGCCCAGAGTAGTATACTCTAAATAGGCTAAATCAAATACTTAAAAAATTATTAAATAGATTGGTAGAATGTTCGCGTTCCTGTGTAATTATCTCTCTGCAATAGTGTTTAGTAAATGTATTGATGCTTCGCCAATTCCCTCTTTGAAGAATCTCCTGTATAGGTCGTCTCTCCAGCCAACCTAGGGAGGCCACCGCTGAACGGCAACTACCTGGGGATGCATCAATACCTACATCCTTTAAGACTGAGCGGACCCAGCCTCCAATTAATGTTCTAGAGGCTGGTCTTATCTCGCCCCGAATTGTGATAAAGAGATTTGATAAGTTTTTATCACTTGCTCGCCTCTCCTGGCTTTTCTCAATATATCGACGTATCCATGTCACTGGACATATGCCCTCACATTCATGTCTTCTCAATTCCCATCCTGACTGCCGGTGTAGAGCCCCATCAGTCTTTGAACCAAAAGAGGGCCAGATATGTATTCTCTCCCCATAGTCCTTGTAGCTACCCTCTGATATTTTTAAAAGTGTCAGGTCATGGATTCTGCGCCCGGAGGCTAAGAGTAATAAAATTGAAGCCCGTCGTGCTGCTTCAAACAAAGTGTTCTCTGCAGGAGTATTACATAGCCACTCTAGCACTAGTCTACAGTCCCAAATTGGACACTTTTGTGGTGGAGGCTTCGCATTCTGGATAGCCCTCAGGGTATTTTTTATTAAGAAATTAGAAAAAACTTCCTGACTCTGACCACAATACGTGGATATAGCTGACTTGTGAAGCAGGATGGTCTTATATGAGAGGCCCTCATCTAAATAAGTTTTAGCTAAAAATCGAGCTACATCCTCTGCCTTGGGAGTTCTGCTATTAATCTGATGGTGACCGCACCAACTCCTCCAACGTCTAATATCAGGCAGGTATGTGTTGATGGTTGATGCTCTCCATCCTCTCTTCAGAAGCCCTTTTTCTTCCTGTGACCAAGAAGCTATCTTTTGACCCCACCCCCAAGTTTCCAAATCTGTAAGGCTAGTCTCTCTGTCTTGGGTGGTGGTCGTCCTGTTGTTAGATCCACCAGTACTTTCTGCAAGTTCTGGATCTGGTAGGGATCTTCCCTCGTTCGTGATTGGAGATCCGCTCTCCAAAAGGGCTGGGTCCAATCCGGAGCCACTAACAGGTAAGTGCCCTGAGCTTGATTTAAGTGGGCTAACACTCGCGGGATCAGGTTCGGGGGAGGGAAGAGCCATGCTAGGTTGTAATCCCAGTTTCGACTGAATGCGTCTATGAAGCTTGCTCCACGATCGGTTGAATCGATACTGGCGTATTCTGGGACTACAGCCGACCTTCTGGAGGCGAAGAGGTCGATATCGGGTTCTCCCCACAGCCTGAATACCTCTGAGGTTGCTGCCGGGAGTAGGTGCCATTCCGGTAATGGTTGTCTCCGAGACAACCGATCGGCTATTGTGTTGTACCTGCCTGGCAGATATTGAGCCGAGATGGTTATATTCCACTGGTCCACTAAAGCTAGAAGGTGGAATGTGAGGCTTAGCAGACCTATTGATCTGGTCCCTCCTTCTTTCCGGATGTAAGCTATCAGTGTCTGATTGTCGGATTGTAGCAGCACGTGCGAATTTTCCAGGCTCCGAGCCTGAGTTTTTATTGCGGATAGCACTGCATACATCTCCTTCTTGTTGCTGTGCCAATATCTCTGGCTTCGGTTCCAGGTGCCTGCCAGAGTCATCTGATCTAAGTGTGCCCCCCAACCTATGTCTGACGCGTCCGTCGATAGGAAGTGGTCTACTGGGGGTGGATGCATCTGCACTGTCGCTCCCCGTATGGCTCCGAGCCACCATTCCATAGCTTCTAAAGCCGGGAGGGGGATTTCTCTCGCCTGTTGTGTGTCTCTTGTAAACTGGCGAGAGAATATCTGCAGATGGCGACAATGGAGCCTTCCTCTTGGAATTATGTAAGAGGCAAAGTTGAGATGTCCCAGAAGGCGCTGCAGCTGTCGAAGCCTGCATGATCCCTGAGACCTCATGAGTTCCAGAAGATGAGCAATTGTATCCTCTTTCTTCTGTGTCAGGCCCATGTAACAGGTTCTGGTGTTCCAAGAAATTCCAAGGTACTCTACTAACTGAGTCGGTATCAGCACAGACTTCTGTAAATTGACCTGCCAGCCTAACGACCCCAGAAGCTCCACAGCCTCCGCGGCTTGAAGGGACAGGGTAGTCCGGTCCTGATGGGCCAAGAGGAAGTCGTCTAGGTACACTAGCACTCGACAGCCTCTCCTGCGTAGGGTCTCCGCAACCCAGCAGGTTATGCCCGCGAAAAGTCGGGGCGCCGACGATAGGCCAAAAGGTAGGCAGGTCATTTGGAGGATCTCTCCGCGGTAGCTCATGCATAAAAAGGGTTGGTGAGACTGAGCCACCGGAACGTGAAGGTAAGCCTGGGAAATATCTATTTTTACAAGCCAGTCGGCTGGCTGTAGAAAACCCGGCACCGATGTATGTGAGATCAAGTGGAAGTGTCTTGTTAATACATACCTGTTCAGACCTCGGAGATCGAAGATAGGTCGTACACCTCCGTCGCTCTTCTTTACCAAGAACATCTTTGACAGGTAGCATGGCGCCGTCTGCACGGGTCTTACTTTTAACACATTTAACTTTTTTAATTTTGCTACTTCCTCCGACATTTGTTTTGATGTTTTGGTAGTAAATCTCCTTATTAAGGATTGGGAAGGATATACCAGTGGGGGCTTTTTTATGAAAGGGATACGGGAAGCTGTAATAGCTTGCAGTATGAACTTGCTGGCCCCTAGTTCTCTCCATTTCTTTTGAAATTTTGCTAGGCACCCCCCACTGAATACTGCCATACAGTCATTTAGAGGCCTGGGAATGTTGTGTTGGTTGAAAGTTTGATTTCTTTCCTCGGCCTTTTCCTTTCCCACTGTCCTTGCGAAAAAACTTCTGTTTTTTGTAGTGTGACTTCTCTTCCTGTTTGTCACCCTCAGAGAATCTTGTCTTTCTTTTCAGGGATGGTTTTTTAGCAGCACCTGCTGGCACATTTAGCCACGCAGCAGGGCCCCCGAGTGACTGTACTACCTGGGATAATCTTTTCTGATCAAACAGATGCTCTTCAGATGGTGGAATGTTTCTAAGAGCTCGCTGTATATTTTTATCTGTTAACTCTTGTAGTAGTCTCTCTCTTCTGGTATCTATACATTCGGTTCTCTTGCCACAAATTACCTTAAGGCACTCCTCTATGTTTTTTCCGTATTCGGAACCTTCTCCGAAACCATCCATTAGTTTCTTGAACAATACACCAGGGTTTAATTCCTGTGGGGAGTTATATGCCCAATCAATTATTTCTTGTAGGCGCTTCCTAACTAGCTCCCTCTGCTCTAATACTGCATTTGATAGGCCAGCCATCACTTTCTCCGTTCCGAGTAAATAATCCTTTTCTTTTGTGAAACGGCAGAGCTCCTCATTAATCTTTAAATCAATGAAAGCTGGTGTGGCCGTAAAATTTTGTAGGGCTTTGGCATATTTCACCTCCTTCCAAGCGGGTAGTCCAAAGTGTTGAAGCTCCATAAGCATCTTGACCCTCTCAGGCACTGCAGTCTTTACTATCTTTTTCTTATCTACCTCGGTTTGTAACGGCCCCAGAATCAACGTTCTATTCTCCGGCGTGGCCAGAAACGGTGGTGGTGCTTGTTGTAGCGGAGGTGCTACCGGTATTGCTGGCGCACCAAAATAAGTGCCGCCTACCTGCTGCATAAACTGCGAGAGGTAGCCTACCTGGTTCATCAGAGCGTCTATTCGAGGATCCGTCGCCCCTCGTGTCTTTCTCTTATGAGACGGTCTCTCCGACTCCGAGTCGGAGGACGAGTTTGAAGGAGATGACTTTGGGGCGTCTGATTCCACGGCTCCGCGCCGATCTGGTAGATCCTCCTCCTTTTCCGCACCACTGGCACTCATATTCACAGAAAACTTTGTATTTCTAGTATAAACAATCACTTTATTCAGTATTTTTAACTTTCCGAAACTTTCTCGGTGGTGAGAAACACACGCAATGACAGGTTAGAACCGGTTCCCGCTAGCCGGCGACACAGACAAGCAAATCTCGTTCAGAAACTTGAGATTCGTTCAGGAATTGTAAGTATTAAACTAACATAAGGTGAGTTTGACACATTGCTTCTTCATAATGCGACGCTGTGTTTTCCGATAGGCATATAACATATCATTTCTTTGACACGTATCGTGAAACACATTCGCACTTCGTATATTATATCTTTATGCTTATACTACTAATAAATCTCAAGTAGCCGCGTGATGACGGCAGTAAGAATACATTTCTCACCACTCCAAATCGTCCCGTGGGTGTCGTAAGAGTCGACTAAGGGAGTAAAGTGTCAATATTCCTTTATAGAAGATTGATGATGGACAGCAGCATTATCATAGTGTACACACTACTGCGATTACTAACCCGCTTGCCCAGCGTGGTGATTACGGGTATTTACCTCCTAATGCGTCGATACGCATAGTTAATAGGAGAGGCCTACGTCCAGCAGTGGACTGAGAGAGGCTGATGATGATGATGACAAGGTTTAAGGTTTTAAGTTGGTGATAAAACCAAGTTTGAGTTGAAGTGTTTCATTATGAAATAAACTTTTTAGGTTTGTTTACCTACATTTTTTTGTTTTCTAATGACGAATGGTATCTAAAGGTGTAGCACGGAACGACCACACGGTTTTTTTCCGTTTGGAAACTTTGAGTATTTAGATACTCAAAGAGGAGTTGCAAAAAATAATAAGTTTCTAATCCCCGTTCCGTTTTAACCGACTTTATAACTATGTTTTTTTTTACTTTTCAATAGCGAAACATGTCGTATCTATGGCATTTCCGTTTGTCAAAAATGTCATAATATTGTCATATGTCACATCTGTCATTGCTGTCATTCGGTAGTCGGAACGGAATGTGGAAATGTCGGAAAATACGTATTCCGGCAAAAATAAATGTTAAACACTAAAACACGCTAACATAAATTAAAACGTAAGTATAATTAAGTATGTATACGGCTGATAATTGTGCAGCTAACTACAATATATATTAAGATTGTCTCCTACTTAAGTAAGGTACATTTTATGAAACTGTTCAATAAAAACCTCGTGATTTTTCGTATTTCAAGAAGGAATGTGAATATTAACACGGCAAAATAATGTTATTTCATTTTAACGAATGCCTTGAACCGAATTTTAATATTTTAGATATTCAAATCTAAATTACATTGCTAAACATTAGCAAAGCACTTTATATGCTTTAAATTTGGAACTGGAATAATTTTACAAATAGGATGTACCTCCTGCAGAGATCACTAGATTTGTCTGGTAGTAAATAAATAATTATAATTATCCTTAAACATCTATTATATGCTGTAATTTTTTTTTATTCTATGATACAATATGTGCAAGTTAATCAGCACAACCCAATATGTTTAATTGCTTATATAATTCCATGTTATAAAGCTATCACAACTTTAAACATCTTTCTACAGGTTATATGAGAGTGATGATGGTAGATAGTCTTTAAACAGTGTCAATTTTGTAAGAATAGCAGTTTTGTTATACATATCTCAGTAGGGGCCTCTTGGCATAATGCCAACTTTTGCATAAACATAACAATAATGCTTGGATGTTTTTTTTTTGTTTTTCAATCACTAATTGTGTATGACTACATTGACTACTAATTCTTATGTAGAGGAATGTTTCATAAAAATATTTTGGGAAATGTGGTGAACCTTGATCAGCGTCATCTACTTTACCAGCCTAATGAGGGTTTTCAATATCTTTTTGCCACTAAGACTTTTGACACTACTAAATAAGGGCTCATGCATAAATCATGCGAGGTTTTTTTGGCTACTTTTGGACTTACTTGGACCCTCCCCCCCCCTATAGGACCTCGCGTGATTTATGCACAAGCCCTAAGATGTATTACTATACTGTTTTGAAAAAATAAGTCCACCTAAGTTTCTTATTGGTCTTCTCAGGAACGGTGTAGGGTTTTAACCAATAGTAGATTTTTTATTCTCTCTCTTGATAATGTCAGACGATTCGAAAATGCTTATTAAAATGCTTACTTGAATAAAGAATAGTTTGGCTTTGACTTTTACTTTGACTATGTATACAAACAAATCAAATAGGCTTATTTATTTTTCACGTATCAAGTAGGTGTTATTTATTTCACGTGCAAATATACTACTTTTGAAGTTATTTGTACATGATTAAAATTATTGATGACTAATGATTAATAATGAACAATAAAACTATTTCGGATCACCCTAAATGGAGCTTGACGTCAAATTGATGTCATCGGCATGAAAATTACGGGCCCTGTATATAATAGATACTTAAATACATAGACAGCCATGACCAAGGAACAAATATTTGTGATCAATAAATACACAAATAATTCGGAGGCTGGGTTACTACCAACTAGGCTATATATGGCCAAGTGGTTTAGGCATCAGTTGCAAAAGCTGGCATATGTGTATTTGTCACCTCGGATGTTGGTGAATGGAGTCTTTATCTTTGGTATTATAACACCCTGCGACCATATATAACATGGACGTCTAACGCCAGCTCCAAAATGCCCCCAAAATCAATTGTTCAATTGTGCCAAGATGGGCAGGACATAGCGCTTTTCTTAACACCGCGCATATTTCGGCGCAACATCATTGACAAATGTTTATAGAATGTAGCTAATCAAAACTTTGATTGACCAATCACAACTATTTTTAAATGGCGGTTTAAGTTCTTATAGGTTGATATCGAAATTCATTACCGTGATGCATTGAAGAGGGGGTGACACTTGTTAACTAAAATTCAGGACCGTTTTTGAAAGGCAATTAATTTACTATGGCGTGCGGCTTCCATGTTTTATTTGTTCGTAGATAACACCTAATATTTATAATCATAATATTTAGAATTTAGAAAACTTGAACGTATTGTGAAAACACTAATCAAATTATTTATTAACTAAATATTTTGATTTGTACTTTTTATTTTTCCCCAATAGTCACACTACTTAATACGATATAAGTTAAAAATATTAGATGTCATACAAGTACTAAAGAAAAACGACCAAGGTCACCAACGTTCGAGGTGGGGATCGAACCCACGTGCTCAGCTTTCGCGGCTGATGCCTGCAACCCTCGGCCACTCAGTCTTAAAGCTGAGGGCGTGGTTTCGGTCCCCACCTCGGACGTTAGGTGATCTTGGTCGTTTTTCTTTGGCATATGACATCTAATATTTATAATTTAAAAACCTTCTTTTTTTTCAGATGGCGTTGTTTTTGAAACAAAACTTCTCTCCACCGTTGCTGTCAAGAAAATGGATTGCCATACAATTCAGGCCAAATGTGGTAAAAATAATATAATTATTGGATTTATTTATTAGTTTATTATTTCCTTGGATTTTCGACTTATTACATAAACATAATTTTATATTTTATCAGTTTTATCGGAGATTATATGTAATTTATAATATATAATATACAGAATAGCATGGAAGTAACTTTGTCTGTACCAAGGCTATAAATAAATAAATAAACCTGTAACAAAAACTGAAAATTTATTTCTAAAATGAGGTAAAGAAACAATTTGATTTATTAAAAAAAAACAATTTTGTGTTCAAAAATGTAATTCACCCATATATTAACCACTTTGGGTCACGACCCTCGTTCCGGGTCATTCTTGGTGCAAAGGTTGGCAATCGCCATTCAGCGCGGCAATGCTGCCAGCGTTATGGGAACTTTTGCACCGGGAATGACTCGGGGAGGGTTGTTTGATTAGTGTTTATCGTAGGTTTTTTTACTATTTATTTTTATTCTGTTATAGTTATTTTGTAAGTTAGTTATATCTAATGTCATCGTTTTTCTGTAAATAGTTAGCTACCTATATATGTAAATAAAATTTAATTATCACTTTGTTCTAGTTGTTGTACAGTCGGGAGCACATCATCAGCATCTTAGAGAGTGGTCTGCTCTTCAGGGAGGACAGTGCCACTGTTGAGCAGGAGTGCCCCGCTCCGGAGAAAGTAAGTGGACTCTCCTGGCGCCAATTTCACCACATTGACAAGTGCTATAATTGTTTCAAAGTGATGTTGTATTTTTTACCTTCTTTAGGCACTGGTCTCACCGCGAGCTATTAAGCTATGAACTATCGGCTATAAACACGAACAAAAGATACGCACTCCCGTGTAAATAAAAGAGACACGGCGATACTCGCCTAGCTATCAGCTATCACCGCCGAGCGAGTATCGCCGTGTCTCTTGTTTTTACACGAAAGTGCGTATTTTTTTTCGTGTTTATAGCCGATAGTTCATAGCTCAGTAGCTCGCGGTGAGACCTGCAGTGCCTTAACTGAAAAACTACATGTGACGTCACACTAAGGGGGGAGGGTGTAGTTAATTGTGACGAAGTGTGACAGGGGAGGGAGGGGTGAAAAAATCATAAAATTGGTGTGACGTAATCAATGGATGAGCAGAGATCGGACAAATGTGCGTCATTGTTCGCAATAATATGGGTATGACACCAAAGTTGATTAAATGAATAATTAAACAAATAATTTCTTAATAGTACATTACGACACAAATGTGAAAAACATAAAATTTGAAACGAGTGGCGATGTTTTAAAACACGACCGGTGTTTTAAATCGACACGAGTTACGAATTTCCTTTTTGCACGTGTCTCGTACGACGTTTTTTAGTGTAGATGGCCCTCCGAAGTTTTGGACCTGACGTAAAATGACACACTTCTCGCACTAGAGCCTAAAAAAGGCACCATCTGTTGAAATCAATCAAAAAAATTGATTTCGAAGAGCTAAGGTGACTTTTTACAATGGGTTTTGTCAGCAGAGCATATTCAGCACAGCAGGCCGTTCCACGAACTGAAACTGCAGGAGTTGGGCAACTTACTTCCATGAGGCACTTTAATGTTGTTTGTAATATCACTCAAATATTATAAACTAACGTGTATTCATCCTTACTTGTCTTATCATGTAAACAAACCACAGATCAAGTGAAACAAACAAAACGTCAACGATGATCAAAAGACAATCACTAGTTATTAGAAATGTCGATATAATGAAATGTCAGCGATAATTTCACTGCTTAGGTACGTAAATAGAGGATTATCGATTTTACATCGTCTGTCAGGAAGAGAATTAATTCGTATAAGATTATATCAAAAACTATGGTTAAATTTCGAGGATTTTTCTCTGTCGCTCCAACGAAGGCGCCACTAGTCATGAGAAAAATCACATGAAGTGCACCCGTAACGAACAACGTGAAGCGAAGTAGCGAAATAATAGACAACTAAGCACTGCCAGTCTTTGAATAAAATAAATATTGAAATCAATTACAAAAACCGGCCAAGAGCATGTCGGGCCATGCTCAGTGTAGGGTTTCGTAGTTATTCAAAAATGGCTGGGCCGATTATGTTCGAAATAGTTTTATGCCAGCCCACTATTGATGATTTTTTTTGGACCTTTGGATCAAAAGTTAGAGGGGGGGACAATTTTTATCTCCGAAAATATTGACTTTAGAAAAAAACTTTCTTAAAAGCCCCTTTTTCTTTTTAAGAGAACTATTCAATGATACCCCACACTATACGATTACAGCAAATAAAAAAATCACCCCATATCACCAATTGGGGAGGTACCCGAAATTTTTTTTTTTAATTTTTATTGTATCACTTTGTTCGCATGATCAATATGTATACCTGTACCAAATTTCAGATTTATAGTATTAACGGCCACTGAGCTAAGTATGCTGCGGAAAGACGGACATAGCGAAACTATAAGTATGGGTTACGTTGTTGCCATTTTTGCTACGAAACCCTAATAAATTTTGGTAAATTACTGCAATTTATTTTAATTGCATTTTCCTCGAGTTGTACTTTAAGTATTAATATCGATATATTGACATGCCAACATTATGGTACATAGACAATCTAGACATCGCAATGTCACATCAATGTCAGATGGTTTTAAAGTTATCCGACCGTAACAGCATTTATTGACGAAAATCTTTACAGAAATGATATTTCAGTGCTTTTTTGAGTGATTATAATACTTTGCGAGTGTAATTAAGTATGCAACAACATTTGACGTGATGATTAATGTGTAATTGCAGAGAAAAGTGTGATAATGTTTTCAAAAAGTGTTTGTTTACATGATAAGACAAGTAAGGATGAATGCACCTTAAACATGTACATTTTAGGTTAAGTAAATGGCATGAAGATGCCTTAAGATTAAATTATTACAATATATTTGGACAAGAGATCAAGCCATCTTAGTTGAGGGATCTTGACAAGAGTGACAGGCGGAAGCTATGATACACAGATCATAGAGTAAGTCACAGACAACATAGAGATAAATCTTAGTGGAGTGTACAGACATACAATTCAATAGGTTTCATAGTTACCGGTGCCGAATAGGTAATTTTATGAAAATGATTAAATGATTAATTATTCAATCAACTTTGGAGTCATGTCCATATTATTGCGAACAATGACGCACATTTGTCCGATCTCTGCTTATAAGAGATATTGCATGTTCTTAGGAACCATGTTATTATTATTAAATCTACCAACAAATAAAACATGGAAGCCGCACGCCATACTAAATTGCCTTTCAAAAACGGTCCTGAATTTTCAATGCATCACTGTAAAGAATTTCAATGTCAACCTATACAAACTTAAACCGCCATTTAAAAATAGTTGTGATTGGTCCGTCAAAGTTTTGATTGGCTATATTCTATAAACATTTGTCAAAGATGTTGCGTGATGCGTCGACATATGCGCGGTGTTAAGAAAAGCACTATGTCTTGCCCATCTTGGCACAATTGAACAATTGTTTTTTTTTTTTTGTTGTATGCATGTTACCCGATATCTCCGAGAATAGTGAACCGATTTTAAAATTTCTTTTTGTGATCGAACGTGTATTACCCCGAGATGGTCCCGTTGGCACCAAGTTGCGGTCTGATGATGGGATCTTGGAGAAATCGAGGGATCTCTTCAATTGTTATAGTTACATGTATGGCGCTTTTGGTAATTTTCATTCATTTACAAGAATTTGCATTCAGAAAGTAGGATTTGAGGAAACCAATGATGGAAACAAATCGGGAATCTTGGAGAAACCGGTTGAAGTCGGTTTTTTAAATTTTTTATTTGGTGTTTATTTAGCTGGCATTAGACGTCCATGTTATATATGGTCGCAGTATTAAATCGAAAAACTGTGATTGTTAGCTACTACTATAGGCGTTTCTTGCGCAGGTATGGGCGGCCGCGGGGGGCGGCGGGTGGGGATGGTGCACGCGGGGGGAACGGGGCGCCGCGCTGCTCGCGTTCGGGGGCTGCGTAGTCGCCTTCCCGCCGAGGAGGTGAGGTGTAGGTTAGGGTGTCCCCTATTTTCCGAGTTTTAGAAATTAATAACGCATACCCCCTAAATCGGTTTCTTTTACCTCAAGACACACTGAAAAAAAAAATCAGTTCATTTCTGTAACTGCAACCCGTGCCGACTTTCATGCCATTTTCCTATACAATGTATGAAAATGACCAAAATTTTTTTTCGTTTTTTTTCTATGGCATTAAAATATACTACTGTGTTATAGACATTTTATCATAAAATCAACTTGATGAGAACAGAAAAACAATACGTTATTATCAACTTACTGTCTGACTAATTTTTTTCATAGAAATTTGTATGGGAATTTCAGATGAAAGTCGGCACGGGTTCCTGTTACAGGAATGAGCAGATTTTTTTTTTCAGAGTGTTTTGGGGTTAAAAAAGCCGATTTAGGGGGTATGCTTTATTGATTTCTAAAATTCGTAAAATAGGGGACACCCTAGTGTAGGTTCTTGATTACGCTGATATATTCTTACTAACAAACATTCACTTGGCACACAGTCATCATAAGTCACAGTCAGCACGGACCGCACGGCGCACACCGGAGCAGGAGCATTCCATGAAAACATCTACTTTTTGTCGCTTACGACTCGCTATAGTAGCTACTCTAATAAAATATACTAGCTGCTAGGAAACTCTGTCAATCTTAAAGCCTTGATATGATATTATTATGCCGTAACTCAGCTTACTAATTTAATTTCTCAAAAGTATTGAAAAGACAGTGTCGCTTACGACATGTTTTCATGGAATGCTTCAGCAGCAGTTCCCGCGAGGCCGAAAGCCGGGGCCACCGCAGCAGGTAGCCGCAGGGGCCGCGAGGCCCACACCCGCATCGTCCGTAGGACTCGCTAGGCACGCAAAACATGTCTAGTCAATTAAAATTACAGAAGGAAAAACCACCTTACTTTTAACAGAATAAAGCGTGAATTTGCCTTGATTTTTTAAAGTATTGGTTATGTTTTTTTAGAACATGTCTAGTCAATTCAAATTACAGAAGGAAAAACCACTTTACTTTTAACAGAATAAAGCGTGAATTTGCCTTGATTTTTTAAAGTATTGAACATGTTTTTTCCGTGGACCCTTCTTATCCTAACTTGACCTTACCGAGGAGCAACTCAGTATACTTAGTATTCAAAATTTGTATGAAAGAATCGGCATCAGAAATAAATAATAGTAAATATCTGGGACATCTCGTACAAGTCGACCTAGTCCCACGGTAAGTTCAATTAAGGCTTGTGATGTGGATACCAGGCGATGAAATATGTAATAGATAGATACATATAGATACTTAAATACATAGACAGCCATGATTAAGGAACAAATATTTGTGATAAATAAACACACTAATAATGCCCTCGCCGGGATTCCAACCCGGAACCTCCAGAGGCCTATTTCTCGAAAGCTTGTAACTTGTAATACAAGCGGAAATCCTTATCTAATTAATAGTGTTAAAAATAGACTTCTTGTATTAAAAGTTACAAGCGTTCGAGAAACGGGCCCCAGCTTCGTAGGCAAGGTCACTACCAGGGCCCGTAATTTTCATGCCGATGACATCAATTTGACGTCACGCTCCATTTAGGGTGACCCGAAATAGTTTTATTGTTCATTATTAATCATTAGTCGTCAATCATTTTAATCATGTACAAATAACTTCAAAAGTAGTATATTTACTCGTCAAATAAATAATTCCTACTTGATACGTGCTGTACGTTAAAGAGGAATCCTGTTTTCTACGTAATTATTGAAATGTGTTAACAATATCATTAAAAAAAATGTATGTATAAAATAAATCAAATAGTTTTATTTATGTTTCACGTATCAAGTAGGTGTTATTTATTTCACGTGCAAATATGCAACTTTTGAAGTTATTTGTACATGATTAAAATGATTGACGACTAATGATTAATAATAAACGACAAAACTATTTCGTATCGCCCTAAATGGAGCATGACGTCAAATTGATGTCTTCGGCATGAAAATTACGGGCCCTGGTCACTACCAATTAGGCTACGGAAGCTGACATCAAATCCGAAATCAAAGAATAAGAAACTGAATTCCATTTCAGTATGACCCGCGGCGCGCTAGCACGTCTGACCGCAAGTCTCTTGTGCGGCGTCCTCGCCCGCGTCTGCCTCCGCTTCCGCGCCCGCTCCGCTACCCGCTTGCCCGCTCTGCTCGACGCCATGCGGCGATACCTGGCCCTAGCGAGGCGGGCGCAAGCGTGCGTGCGGGACGTTGCTGTACACAACACGCTGTGAGTTCCGCTCCGCTCCGCTACCCGCTCCGCTCGACGCCATGCGGCGATACCTGGCCCTAGCGAGGCGGGCGCAAGCGTGCGTGAGAGACGTGGCTGTACACAACACGCTGTGAGTTCCTCCGCTACCGCGCCCGCTCCGCTACCCGCTCCGCTCGACGCCATGCGGCGATACCTGGCCCTAGCGAGGCGGGCGCAAGCGTGCGTGAGAGACGTGGCTGTACACAACACGCTGTGAGTTCCTCCGCTACCGCGCCCGCTCCGCTACCCGCTCCGCTCGACGCCATGCGGCGATACCTGGATGCTTAGCCAAGTTCCCAATCGCTAACGCTTAATCGTCAATCGTAAGCGAAAGGCAACTAACTGTCTTTGTCGCACTAATATGCAAGAGTGACAGAGAGGGAAAACTACGATACGCTACCAAGCGCTAGCGATTGGCAATTTGGCTAAGCCCTGGTCTAAATTCGATTATTCGGTCCAATTTATTTTTCGGACGATAAGGCATTCGAATCTTCGTTTTCTTTTTACTCAAAACAACAATTTAAATCCTTTAAGCAACACATGGTTTTAATACGAATTCTTATGCTATTAGCAGTGGTCGGATATCCCGGTGCAACACCAGGGGATACCAAGTAGAAAAGTTAATATGGATATGACCTAAATTCCCGGGTTTAGTTTGAAAAAAAATATATAGTTCTGATAGGTATACTTAAAAAAGCAGCTCAAATTGCGAACATAAACGAAATCTTTGGGCGTTTTCACAAACCGTTGTTCAAAACATTTTTTTTTAATTCGGACAAGTTTGGGCTTTTGTCTTTGTTTGGACAAGTTTGTCTTTCATAACGACATTGCTTATAAGGGATGAAAGTACAAGTCTTAATGAGCTGAAATTATATTTAGTTAAAGTATTAAAAAAAAAAATTTCATACAAATTAATTCGGCACGCAATGTATCAGTAAACTAATAAATTAAACCTAACAATTGACATATGATTTTATTGAAATCTCGCTCTTAGTGACATCCTGACAATTACAATTGGGTACCTATTTACTTCCTACATGTTGGTGTCACTTTTCATTGACAAGTCCGTCAAAAATCATGACCCTTATTCATAAGAAAAGGACTTAACAGCCCAGGGTGCCTAGCCAAGTTGCCAATCGCTATCGCTCAGTAGCGTATTGTAGTTTTCCGTCTTTGTCATTATTTCGTATAAGTGCGACAGAGACGATTAAGCGCTAGGTAATTTTGTGTTAACTAAGAAGGCGGAATCAGATAATCGTTTTGTTTATGTACCGATTGAAAACTTCACAATGATTGGGTTGAAGTGTCAAGATAACATCAAGTTTGTTGATGAACAGACTTTCCTAATAAATTTAATAAAAATGTTTGAACTAGGTAATGTGATTTCTAAGAAGTGATAATGTATGTGCAGTGATTTTTGATATCAGTCTAGTTCAGTGAATAATACGATTCAAAATGTGGTGGCTAAGACAGTAAGACACAGAAAGAATTGTTGATGAAAATTTGTTGTGCTAGTGTAGTCATAATCTCCCATGTTTTAAATTGTAGTGTTTTCTAGTAATGGATAATTCAGTAAATACGTTAACGTCGGCAACACTTTACTTAATGATTTGATCGAATTAAAATGGAAACGAAACTAGCTTTTCCTCTCAGAAACGTCAAATAAATATTTGCATTACATTGCTGCTCGAGATTTTTTTTAACTAAACTACTCTTAAATAATAAAGGTCATCGTTATATTCTTTTAATAAAATGGTTAACTACACTTTAATCTATCGTTACTTAAAAGCAATGTCGCTATGAAAGACACACACTGTATGATATTTGTTTTTTTTACGTTCGCAATTTCTAGAAGTGGAACCTATAGTAAAAAGCTTCTATTTTTAAAGCTAAACGCTTTTATTTAAGAATATTCATACCAAAAGGCTATTTGGTTCTAAGGTCAATATTAAACAAAATTTATAACCTATCCTTTAAAATAATTGTCGAAATCGCATAATAATAAACGCTTGTATGTACATGCACTTATTTTGCGTTACAAAATATTACTAAACTACACTGGATGTAATTTTGTGGAATCCCGTGGTATATCCATATTAGTATAATGTTTGAGGTCATTCACCCCTTGTTGCACCGGGATATCCGACCACTGGCTATTAGGTACATTATTATTGTATTAGAAAACTATTTATGCAATATAATAATCTCTACCCATAGTTCTTTGTTGGTTACTGCAAGATAACATGTCTTATTTACGTATATGCAAGTCAAAGTAATTTCTCCCCGCATTTTAAACTTTATGTTATTCTCAAAACTATGCGACTATCTCAAAATAAAATTCTCAAATCAAAAACTCACCCACGATTCGTTTCATAAAACAATACCCGTGTGTACTGTCTCTCATTATGCATTAGGCACATAAGGGTTTTTCCATTAATCACGTCATACGGGGAGGGGGGAGGGGGGTCAAGAAAAAATCACCAATTATCACCATAGGGGAGGGAGACATCGGACAAATCACGTGTAATTTTTTGTTACTTTCTGCTGAACAGCATTATAGCTATTAAAAACAATTCAAAAGTTTCTATACTTCATTTTTTTTTATATAACCAGATGTCAAACCAAGAACTGAGTTTTGAAACTTCGAGGACATTCATCTAAAACGTTTTTCTCCATCACGTGTGTTTAATAAAGTACGTAAATTGAAGTGTTTTAAAAGGACTACTTAAGTAAATATAAATTATACGTCATATTGGCTATGTCCTGAAAATATCACCAAATATCACCATGGGGGATGGGGGGATCTAAAATAGGCCAAATCGTACGACGTGATTAATGGACAAGCCCTAATAGGTAGTACATTATACAAGTGCGAAAATAATTAAGTTCGAAACAATATGGAGATAAATTAAAGCAAAACCGAAGGGAGTGCTTTAAATCGACACGAGTTACGAGTTCCCTTTTGGCATCTGTATCGTATTCGTACAACGTTTTTCGGTAAATATGGCACTCGGAAAATTTCGACCTTACTTCATCAGCCTATCTCAGTCCATTGCTGGACGTAGGCCTCTCCTATTAACTAGACGCATTAGGAGATAAATGCCCATAATCGCCACGCTGGGCAAACGGATTGGCGATCGCAGTAATGTGACCACTATAATGACGCTGCTGCCCATCATCAATCTTGTATCAAAGGATGATGAGTGACACTTCAATCCCTTAGTCGACTCTTACGACACCCGCGGGAAGAGTTGGGGCGGTGACAAATGTATTCTTACTGCCGTCACCACGGCAATAGATTTTGACCTGACATGTTTTAATTTATCTCCACTCGTTTCGAACTTCATTTTTAGGGTTCCGTAGCCAAAATGGCAAAAACGGAACCCTTATAGATCGTCAATATCGTCATGTCCATCTGTCTGTCTGTCACAGCCGATTTACTCGGAAACTATAAATGCTACAGTAACGAAATTTGGTAAGTATATGTGTTGTATGAACCGCTACAGGATTATGATACCAAATTGTAAAAAAAACCATTGGGGTGGGGGCCCTCCATACATGTAACTGAGGGATAGAAAAAAAATTGTTGTATATAAGCGTGTGGGGTATTAATAGAAAGGTCTTTGAAAATGATATGAAGGTTTATAAATTGTTTTCGAGATATCAGCTCTCAAAGTCTGAAAAATGTGTCCCCCCCCCCTCTATTTTTAAACTACACGATATAAAATTCTAAAAAAAATATATGTTATGCACATTAATAAACTCTATCAACGATTTTTGGTTTGATTAAATTATCTCATATAGTTTTTGAGGTAGGTTGATTTAACTGTATTTTTTTAATAATCAATTGATAATGGTACGAGGTTCCGTACTCGCACTAGTCCGACTCGCACTTGGCCGGTTTTTTTCGCACTTGTAAGGTAATGTACTATATTATTAATTCCAGGGGCACAGTATCCCAAGCCCTCCAATCGACACACGAACTCCTCCGACACCAACAGGCCTCCCTCGCGACGCTCCTGTCGCGGGCCTCGGCGGCGTTGCTCGGCAACGCGCCGTGGCTGAGAGACGACTTGGCGTGGGCCTCGCTGCCGGACTCTACCGACCCTGTGCAGGTATTGTGACTTTAGGCCTCGTTAGGCCTCGTTGCTAGTGCTAGGCAACGCGCAGTGGCTGCGGGACGACTTGGCGTGGGCCTCGCTACCGGACTCTACCGACCCTGTGCAGGTATTGTGACTTTAGGCCTCGTTAGGCCTCGCTGCTGGTGCTAGGCAACGCGCAGTGGCTACGGGACGACTTGGCGTGGGCCTCGCTACCGGACTCTACCGACCCTGTGCAGGTATTGTGACTTTAGGCCTCGTTAGGCCTCGCTGCTAGTGCTAGGCAACGCGCAGTGGCTGCGGGACGACTTGGCGTGGGCCTCGCTACCGGACTCTACCGACCCTGTGCAGGTATTGTGACTTTAGGCCTCGTTAGGCCTCGTTGCTGGTGCTAGGCAACGCGCCGTGGCTGCGGGACGACTTGGCGTGGGCCTCGCTACCGGACTCTACCGACCCTGTGCAGGTATTGTGACTTTAGGCCTCGTTAGGCCTCGCTGCTAGTGCTAGGCAACGCGCAGTGGCTGCGGGACGACTTGGCGTGGGCCTCGCTACTGGACTCTACCGACCCTGTGCAAGTATTGTGACTTTAGGCCTCGTTAGGCCTCGCTGCTGGTGCTAGGCAACGCGCAGTGGCTGCGGGACGACTTGGCGTGGGCCTCGCTACCGGACTCTACCGACCCTGTGCAGGTATTGTGACTTTAGGCCTCGTTAGGCCTCGTTGCTGGTGCTAGGCAACGCGCCGTGGCTGCGGGACGACTTGGCGTGGGCCTCGCTACCGGACTCTACCGACCCTGTGCAGGTATTGTGACTTTAGGCCTCGTTAGGCCTCGCTGCTAGTGCTAGGCAACGCGCAGTGGCTGCGGGACGACTTGGCGTGGGCCTCGCTACCGGACTCTACCGACCCTGTGCAGGTATTGTGACTTTAGGCCTCGTTAGGCCTCGCTGCTGGTGCTAGGCAACGCGCAGTGGCTGCGGGACGACTTGGCGTGGGCCTCGCTACCGGACTCTACCGACCCTGTGCAGGTATTGTGACTTTAGGCCTCGTTAGGCCTCGTTGCTGGTGCTAGGCAACGCGCCGTGGCTGCGGGACGACTTGGCGTGGGCCTCGCTACCGGACTCTACCGACCCTGTGCAGGTATTGTGACTTTAGGCCTCGTTAGGCCTCGCTGCTAGTGCTAGGCAACGCGCAGTGGCTGCGGGACGACTTGGCGTGGGCCTCGCTACCGGACTCTACCGACCCTGTGCAGGTATTGTGACTTTAGGCCTCGTTAGGCCTCGCTGCTGGTGCTAGGCAACGCGCAGTGGCTGCGGGACGACTTGGCGTGGGCCTCGCTACCGGACTCTACCGACCCTGTGCAGGTATTGTGACTTTAGGCCTCGTTAGGCCTCGTTGCTGGTGCTAGGCAACGCGCCGTGGCTGCGGGACGACTTGGCGTGGGCCTCGCTACCGGACTCTACCGACCCTGTGCAGGTATTGTGACTTTAGGCCTCGTTAGGCCTCGCTGCTAGTGCTAGGCAACGCGCAGTGGCTGCGGGACGACTTGGCGTGGGCCTCGCTACCGGACTCTACCGACCCTGTGCAGGTATTGTGACTTTAGGCCTCGTTAGGCCTCGCTGCTGGTGCTAGGCAACGCGCAGTGGCTGCGGGACGACTTGGCGTGGGCCTCGCTACCGGACTCTACCGACCCTGTGCAGGTATTGTGACTTTAGGCCTCGTTAGGCCTCGTTGCTGGTGCTAGGCAACGCGCCGTGGCTGCGGGACGACTTGGCGTGGGCCTCGCTACCGGACTCTACCGACCCTGTGCAGGTATTGTGACTTTAGGCCTCGTTAGGCCTCGTTGCTAGTGCTAGGCAACGCGCCGTGGCTGCGGGATGACTTGGCGTGGGCCTCGCTACCGGACTCTAGCGACCCTGTGCAGGTATTGTGACTTTTGGCCTCGTTAGGCCTCGTTGCTAGTGTTAGGCAACGCGCCGTGGCTGCGGGACGACTTGGCGTGGGCCTCGCTACCGGACTCTACCGACCCTGTGCAGGTATTGTGACTTTAGGCCTCGTTAGGCCTCGCTGCTAGTGCTAGGCAACGCGCAGTGGCTGCGGGACGACTTGGCGTGGGCCTCGCTACCGGACTCTACCGACCCTGTGCAGGTATTGTGACTTTAGGCCTCGTTAGGCCTCGCTGCTAGTGCTAGGCAACGCGCAGTGGCTGCGGGACGACTTGGCGTGGGCCTCGCTACCGGACTCTACCGACCCTGTGCAGGTATTGTGACTTTAGGCCTCGTTAGGCCTCGCTGCTGGTGCTAGGCAACGCGCAGTGGCTGCGGGACGACTTGGCGTGGGCCTCGCTACCGGACTCTACCGACCCTGTGCAGGTATTGTGACTTTAGGCCTCGTTAGGCCTCGTTGCTGGTGCTAGGCAACGCGCCGTGGCTGCGGGACGACTTGGCGTGGGCCTCGCTACCGGACTCTACCGACCCTGTGCAGGTATTGTGACTTTAGGCCTCGTTAGGCCTCGTTGCTAAGCAACGCGCCATGGCTATGAGATGACTTTTGGGCCCCGCTTTTGGACTCCATTATTACACTATACACACAGGTATTGTGTGTGCATTAGGCCTCGTTAGGCCTCGTTGCTAGTGCTAGGCAACGCGCAGTGGCTACGGGATGACTTTTGGGCCTCGCTCTTGGACTCCACTATAACACAGGTATTGTGTGTGCTTTAGGCCTCGCTAGGCCTCGTTGCTAAGCAACGCGCCATGGCTATGAGATGACTTTTGGGCCTCGCTTTTGGACTCCACTATTACACTATACATACAGGTATTGTGTGCTTTAGGCCTCGCTAGGCCTCATTGCTAGGCAACGCGTGGCCTAGTAACAATTCCAGAGGCACAGTATCCCAAGCCCTCCAATCGACACACGAACTCCTCCGTCGCCAACAGGCCTCCCTAGCAACGCTCCTGTCGCGGGCCTCCGCGGCGTTGCTCGGCAACGCGCCGTGGCTGAGAGACGACTTGGCGTGGGCCTCGCTACCGGACTCTAGCGACCCTGTGCAGGTATTGTGACTTTAGGCCTCGTTAGGCCTCGTTGCTAGTGCTAGGCAACGCGCCGTGGCTGCGGGACGACTTGGCGTTTGCCTCGCTACCGGACTCTACCGACCCTGTGCAGGTATTGTGACTTTAGGCCTCGTTAGGCCTCGTTGCTAGTGCTAGGCAACGCGCCGTGGCTGCGGGACGACTTGGCGTTTGCCTCGCTACCGGACTCTACCGACCCTGTGCAGGTATTGTGACTTTAGGCCTCGTGAGGCCTCGTTGCTAGTGCTAGGCAACGCGCCGTGGCTGAGAGACGACTTGGCGTGGGCCTCGCTACCGGACTCTACCGACCCTGTGCAGGTATTGTGACTTTAGGCCTCGTGAGGCCTCGTTGCTAGTGCTAGGCAACGCGCCGTGGCTGAGAGACGACTTGGCGTGGGCCTCGCTACCGGACTCTACCGACCCTGTGCAGGTATTGTGACTTTAGGCCTCGTGAGGCCTCGTTGCTAGTGCTAGGCAACGCGCCGTGGCTGAGAGACGACTTGGCGTGGGCCTCGCTGCCGGACTCTACCGACCCTGTGCAGGTATTTAATAGTTAATTATTACGACACTACAGGGAATTTTAACTTGACTGTGACACTTTAGGCCTCGCCATGAGACGGTTTGGGCCTCGCTACTGGACTCCACTGACACTGTGCAGGTATTTTGTGTTTTAGGCCTCGCTAGGCCTCGTTGCTGCAAGAATACTTAGCGTGGGGTACAGGTAAATTCACCAAATCTGGCACGAATGGATCGAGTAAGTGACAGGAAGTATCTATTTGTGGATGTCAAAATGGCAGTAGATGTAGGTTGGTATAGAACGACCGCATACACACAATGATGTATGTCATTATTTTCATTCATTCCATTCGTGCCAGCTTTAGTGAATTTACCTGCAAACACTTGAATGATGGACATTTATTCTTATTTAAGTAATAAAGTTACAAATTGTTTTGCAACAGTTAATTTACTTTCTCTTAGTTCACTTAGATTCGTGCCACTGGTTTAGATTTTTTACCAGAAATAATAAACGATCTATACTTGTTTTATACACATTATTCTGTATTGAAAATTATTGAAAAACACTCTAAGTATTATTTTATTAAAATCAATTGAATGACACGAATTAAAATCGTGTCATTCAATTGATTTTACGAATTAAAATCGTGTCATTAAATCTCTTGAGAGTTAAGACTCATCTTAAGACAGTGCAATTGACAATTTGCTTATATTATCTTATACTGTTTCGTGAATGCCTATAAGCGTAACGTCCATCAACGTAAAAATATACCGTCGAGTGACAAGCAAAACTAACTAAGTAACAAATACCTACTTGAAATAAAGCTTGTATCTCAGTTCTGATTCAATAATGACATAAGAGGTTGCTAAGAGTAGTGACTGTTTTTATAGTGAGTTTTGCTTGTCAGCCGACGATACATTCTGAAGAAAAAAACACTTATATTATTTTTATTTCAGAAAATTCACCACGCCTTCCTAGTAGTACAATCAACTTTTCTAAAGCACGTGGCAATGGCACACTTCACCCAGCCTTCATACACACAAAGCGTCTATAAAAATCACAACGAACGTCTTCATTGGATACATACAGTGTTACTACAACATTTGCTAGACGAATTCGTTGAAAACTACGAAGCTCTTGATCGAATGTATAGAATATTCAAAAATTATGGTACTAAAGATGTTGAAAGGAAAAGCTTTCCTGTCAACGATAGGTGGTTATACTCTGAGGTTCACAGCGGAGTCGCTAGGACTTGCCTAGAATTGAAAATGGCACTTGAGAAATGTACTAATTTAGACATGTTCTTGGATTCCTGCGCTATAAACGATCAGGAGCTAGATTTAGATGTCCTTAATGATGATATCGATAATCTAATCGATGAATTAACTAAGTGCTTAACAACTGTACAAGGCTCACAGATCAGACTTAAAAAGCTACAAAGGAAATTCACGCTAGAAGAAGAAAGAAAGAAGGAAAGCGAATCGGAAGAAGAAGTTATTCTTAAAATAGAAGATAAACCAGTTGAAGTTAAAGATGAAGTATTCTATTTGCTCAAAACGGATGATGATAATGAAAAAGAAGATGTAGCTGATGTAACAACAGCGCCAGGGAAGAAAGAGAAAGAAGCAACTAAGTTTATGCTGCACGAGCTTAAGAGAAAACTGGTGAAAAGGGAGGATGTTATGAGAGAAAGAGAGAGGCAAGCTCTAGTCAAAACTATGCCGGAACTAAAAGATGTCCCTGAATTTCCAAGGCAAATCAAAATGGAGGAATATTCAGAAAAGAAAGGATATATAAGGAAACTAATAAAAGACAGTCATAAAGATAGACTGTTCAAAAATTATACAATAGGTTCTAAGGCGAAACGTAAAAGGAAATATAAGCTGAATGTAAATAAATATGAAAGCGAATCTGAAATTAAAGATACTTTAGAAGCTAACGCTAAACTAAGCGCTAAAAGTAAATTAATAAGCATTTCTAGTAAGAATAAAGAAATAATACTAACTAAATGGAATAAAACTAAAGCAGAATCCAGTTTCTCTTCCGATAAAGAATCAGAAGGATCCATAAGCGAAGCCTTCAATAAAACGATCAATAAAGCTGCCAATAAAACGATAAATCAAGCTGCGAATCAAATAAGATTCACGAAAAAAGATCTAGAACTATCGCCTTCATCTTCGGAAAGCGATTTCGATCATCAACAACAGATGGCGTTGTTAAAAGATATAAGGAGACACAGGGTTGCCAGGAAAAAAAATCATCCTGTCAAACGGGTGTCCATAGACATTGTAGATGAGAGTTTGAAGCCTATAGAGTATAGTTTTGGGACGGGAATGGCTATGGCTTCGATGTTGCAAGTTAATAATGTGAAAATGCCGATGGCTGAGGAGGTTTTTATTGGGGACGGGGAGGTTTCAAATGATAGCGGGAATGATGAAGATGCTTAATTGTATTTGATTTCACGGAATCTTGAGATTGTGACGATAATTTTACACGATTTTAAAGCGTCGAGTAACTACTCGACAACGATTAAAAGAGAATTAGAAAACAAAAAAGCTGGGTGAATCAATTTTTTTTGTCTGTTATTGCCATGGTTACGGTCGCCTGAGCCACGCTGGTTTTATGCAGAGTTATGCTACTTAAACTATGCAAACATGCATTTGTGTGATGTTAACAAGCTCTTTCCTTAATGGGCCATGTACAAACATTTTTTTTTATGTTGGCACAACAAAGTGGCTCCACTCCACCTGATCGTAAGTGAAAAGTAGAGCCCAAATCGCGGCGGCAACGAACAGGAGACAATCAGTAACCTGTCAGTTGCCACCGCCTTGTTGGCCCGCTAGATGCTTCTTCACGCTTCTTTTAAAGGGTCCCAACTTATAGGTATGCGGAAACACATGTGCCGGTAAAGAATTCCTCTTTTTATAGTCCGGCATATGAAGGAATTGCCGAATTTCTTAGTACGTGTGGGAATACAAGCACATTTGCATAGTTTAAGTAGCATAATTTTGCATAAAACCACCGTGACTCAGGCGACCGTAACCATGGCAATAACAGACAGAAAAAAGTTGATTCACCCACCTAATAACTTTTATTATTTTATAATCTAATCACGCAATTTCAGAGAACAATCTTGGTATTATCGTCAACTTGAAACGTGAAGCCTTGAGTTCACATAATAACGCGAAACATGATATATTTTTCTGTGTAAGCATTTTAAGCAGGCTTTTATGTTTATGCATGATTTGAATCTTATATTAAGCTTTTATGTTGTAACTAAATTAAACTAAGCTTCAAAGCATCGATTAATATAATATTCAATATAAATGTAGCGAAAAAAATAAATTCCGTTTCTACAGGTTTTTCAATTGGCCGATTTCATCATTTCATCAGTATACGAAGAATCGTAACTTATACAATGGTGTTTTCTAAGTCATACTGAACAACTTTTAGTATGAGATCAACGCCGATATCTCGAAAAAAGTCACTTTCCCATACAAAATGGCAAGATCACGTGACCAATTTATGTTTTTTTCGCGATTTCGGTGTTCGTCCCATACTAAAAGTTGCTCAGTATGACATAATTGACATATATGTATACTAGGGCTCTCGGTCGTGCCCGAGTTTCACATACGTGATCATTGTGATCAAAGTAATCTTATTCTTATGCCACTAGCATTAATCAAGTTCTCACGCCAGTGTCATAGATATACGAACGTTTTTGACACAAGTGCTGTGTCTCCGGCATAGGAGTACAATCTGTTCGGCCACACATGCGTGTCAATGGCACAGGAGTTCTATCAGATAATTTTAATCGGCATAGTATAGCCACTTAGTGAAACAGTACCGGAGGCGAACGTGTTAAAAGGGTCGCCCATCCATGCGTAGTCTTTAAGTTTCTTTAGTTTATGCTATCATACTCTTAAGAGTATAACTTAGATTTTTAATTTAACTAAAATTATTATTCTACTAATGCTTTTAAATTGTGATTGTGATGATAACGAAGTACTGTGATCGAAATAATTGTATTTGATTAATGGAAATGATAATTAATATTAAATTATTGCATTTAAACACGGGTTTTTATTTTTAACCCTTTTACATGATTTTTATCACACTTGCTGTGTAAGCGCGCCATTGCTTGCATGCGTAGCGGGGAGTAATAGAAAAGTGAAATTCCCTAGGGAGTATTAGAAATGTCAGGACGTCATTTAATAATGTTTTGTCTTAATAGTACATTGTGCATCAAGGGAGGTAAGTACGGAATTACTAACAAGAGTGTTAGAAGGCTTATGGCTCGAGTTAGTACCTATTCCGCTTACCGACCGTGATGCATACAATGTTTTTCATCACACTTGCTAACCAAAAAATAAGTTTTAAGACATAATATTATTAAATAACGTACTGACATTTCTATTACTCCCTAGGGAAATTCACTTTTTTATTACTCCCGCTACGCGCGCAAGCAATGGCGCGCTTAGACAGCAAGTGTGATGAAAAACTATTTTTTTGTTGGCAAGTGTGATGAAAAACATTGTATGCATCACGGTCTCTAAGCGGAATACTAACTCGAGTCATTAAAAGCCCTCCGCCTACGGCATCAGGCTTCTAACATTCTCTTTAGTAATTATGTACTAACCTAATGCTGTATAGATATGTTTATTTTACTCTTTGATCCAAATTATTCTTCAATATTACTTCATACAACCTACCTCTTCATCGTTAGCCAATCACAGTCCATTGCTGGACATAGGCCTCCTATTATCTACGCATTAGCAGGACGCATAATCGCCAAGCTGGGCAAGCGGGTTGGCAATCGCAGTAATGTGTCCACTATAAACTATAATGACGCTGCTGCCCATCAACAATCTTTAATAAATTGTGGTCAGTAACACTTCAATCCTTTAGTCGACTCTTACGACAAGTGTTGGTTTGGTGACAAATGTATTCTTGGGTGAATCAACTTTTTTCTGTCTGTTATTGCCATGGTTACGGTCGCCTGAGTCACGCTAGTTTCAAGCAAAATTATACCGAGTGAATGCGTTGATTTGTTAAAGTATTGGTACAGCAGCCAGGTCAACTGCGTGAGATGGGCAGGGGAAGACTCAGACGAGTATAGCTTAAAATGCGGTGTACGTCAGGGGGGGTTAACATCTCCCGTGCTGTTCAACCTCTATGTTAATGAGTTGATTGAGGGGCTCAGCAACACACATGTCGGATGTCATATAAGTAGATAAAACGTGTTTTAACAACATCAGCTATGCAGACGACATGGTGTTGCTGGGGCCGTCGAGTAGCTCGGTACAGCAGCTCATTTCGATGTGTGAGGAGTATGCCGAGGAGCATGGTCTTAGGTACAACACTAGCAAAAGTGAGTTCGTCCTTTTCAAAGCAAGAAAATACAACCCTACAACAGTACCTGAGATCATGCTCTGCGGCGAGCCCATGAAGAGAGTTGTGAGGTTTAAATACCTAGGACACATTATAACTGATGACCTAAAAGATGACCTGGACATAGAGAGGGAGAGAAGGGCGATGTCAGTGCGTGGTAATATGCTTGCCCGCAGATTTGCAAGGTGTAATGAACAGGTCAAATTGACGCTTTTCAAAGCTTACTGTCAGACGTTCTACACCTGCAGTCTGTGGGTAGGCTTTACACAAAGAACATTTAACGCACTGAGGGTCCAGTACAACAATATCTTGAGGATGCTGTTGCGGCGACCAAGGCACTGCCATGTTTTGTGGGCACTGCAGTGCTTCCGGCATGTTTGCTGAAGTGCGAACAGACGACTTTTTCGCAATTAGACGCAAACGTGTCGGATCGCTACTTGGCGGGTGCGGGGCAGCAGTAACAGCCTCCTCAGGGTATTGTCAGAGAGGTATGACTGCCCGATCATCAAGTACTGGGTGGAAGTGGCCATCGGCAGGGCCAAATAGGAGATAGCTGCGACCTATCGTCAGCCGCCCTTGCCTGTGTATTAGTTTTTAGTTTCTAGTTTAGTTTTTATATTTAAGTATTTTTAGTTACTACTAACATGAGATTTAATCTTTATTTTGAAAACTATAAACAATATTACTTATACAGGAACAATAAACTAAATCTTAAAATAAACTTACGAAAATACAACTAAATTATAAATAAAAAATTTGCCCCAGATCACTGTCGATCGGTAGCGTGCCCAGAAGGCTGGCAGCATTGCCACGTTGAATGGCAATGCTGATCCGCTGTGCTAGATATGAACCAGCCTTCTGGTCACGCGTCAAATCGTACAGCTTCTGCCTCACCTCTTTGAAGACCCTGTGCGCGCTATCCCCCCAGGGTCCTAAGGTCTCCACTGCAAACGGCTCAAATATGAAACCATTGCCTATGGTTGCATAAAGACTGTCCACGTAAAAAAGTGGTCGACGTTATAATGAAAAATAAAATGAAAAAAATAACAAAAACGAATTAATTATATATTTATATAATAGTATAATTCGTGTTCTTCAAAATATAATACAAGACTTGTGCAACACATTAAGACTAATAAAATGCCCTGACTTTTCTTCTTACTCCTTCCATCAATCTTTGTACATCGGTTTCGGTGACCGTTTTACTTGTTGTATCCCAATATTTTTTGAATTGTTGTACATCAGTAGCAATTTTCTTACTTTTTTTTTAGCTTTCTTTTCATTATTGCCCAGAATTTCTCTACAGGCCGGAGTTTTGGGCAGTTCGGAGGATTTGCAGATTTCGGTACTACAGAGATATTATTTTCCTCATACCATGTCAAAACCGATTTCGCGTAATGGGAAGTGGCTAAATCAGGCCAAAATATGACTGACTGGGCGTGGTTTCTTATGAATGGCAATAAACGTTTTTTTAAACAGTCCTTCATGTAAATGACTTGGTTAACCGTGCCAGTTGTAACGAAAGATTTGCTTTTTTTACCACAAGTACATATGGCTTGCCACACTAAAAATTTTTTTGCAAACTTGTCTAGTTTTTTTGTTGTAAATTTATCATCAATACCTCCTCGTTTATTTGCAACGTAAAACTGTAACCCTGGCAACTGCTTGAAATCTGCCTTGACGTAGGTCTCATCGTCCATCAAAATGCAATCAAATTTCGTTAAATAATTTGTATACAATTTTCGGGCTCGAGTTTTACATACTTTTTGTTTAGTAGCATCGCGATTTGGAACGCTAGACGCCTTATATGAGTGTAAACCTGCTTTTTGTTTAATCTTCTGAACGTACGACTTCGATACCTTACATTTCCTGGCGACATCTCGAATGGACAGTGTTGGGTTCTTCTTAAAGTGCTCGATGACTTTCCTTGCCTTACTTTTATCCATGGAACCGTGTTTTCTACCCGAACCTTTCTTCCTTTCGACCGTCAATGTCGAGCGATAATTAGCCAATACCTTTTGAACTGTAGATTTAGGAACGGATAATAATTTAGCTAGCTTAGCTTGCGACATATCAGGATTTTCATTGTAAGTGTACAAAATTCTTTTACGCTTGTCCAGTTGGCTAGAGGCCATTTTATAATAGTTATTATTTTTTAAATCTAAAGTAGTCCCAAAATAAACCTTATATATTCCGCCTTCTAACTGTCACAGTGACAGATTTCATTTTTCTTTTATTTATTTTTTTTAAGCATTTTATATCGACCACTTTTATACGTGGACAGTCTTTATTTGCGCCGCTTGAGCAACTCTGCTGAGTTGGCAGCTGTGCCAGCCTTTACTGAAGTGCCACGGAGATGAGACAGTGCTAGGGTATCAACACATGTTGCGTCCCAAACCAGCGGCTGTCCCATCTTCCATGGCACGAGGGTCATTCCGTCAGGTCTCTTACCGTCAGTGCGGGCGAGGCCGGTGGGTTCTAACACAGCCGGTGCTCCCGCACTGGCTAAGGCCCGACGGATGATATCGTTAAGGCTGGCATGGCGAGGAGCACGTCCTGCACTTTTTGCGCATGATAAACCATGGTGACCCAGCTTGTCAACTGGGTCACCACAGCGACAGCGACATAGTTATAAGCTAAATTGTGTTAACATTCATATGGATCCCTGATCTGAAATAAACGATTTTTTTTTTTTATGCTATTTGAACTATGCAAACATGCATTTATTTCTGGCGTTCGTTCCGTTCCTTAATGGGCCACCTACAAACATGTAGGTACTACATGCATGTTTGCATAATTTAAGTGTCATAATTTTGCATAAAACCAGCGTGACTCAGACGACCGTAACCATGGCAATAACAGACAGAAAAAAGTTGATTCACCCTCTTACCGCCGTCAGCACGCGGCTATTCTATTTTTGAAATGAAAATAAAAGTCCAATGTAAAAAAAATAATAAATTTATTTCTTCCACCATTTACAAACAATTCATAGAAAACAAGATCATTCACTTTAAACCTTAAATCCCATTTCAAATAAATATAAAATATGGTATAATAATTATAATTTTATGCTTTCCTGTCTTGTATTGTATTAGGCTATGTACTAAAATGAATACGCCATTTTTAGTAGTGGAATGTAAAAAATTGAACGGAATCAAAAATACAATGCAATTTGGTAAAAAATGCTAATACATTACACACACAAAATAATCCAGGATGACATTTGGAGTAGGCATAAACAGGGTACGAGGGCAACAAAAATTAATACTGAGTTAATGAGGGTTTTTGATACTTTTTCTGCCGCTATGGGGAGGTGAGATGGCAGCACTGAGCGGGAGTTTTGACGAATTGTCAAAATAAATAAGCGCATTTATTTTTCTATATATTTATAGGTTTATTTATTCTGAAAGTGAAAACCATAACTTTAGGAATATTGTTTTCTAAAATAAATAAAAAAAATAGTTCCAAGTCAATTCCCATGAAATTAACAAAGTTATAGTAATTATTTTTAATACCAGTGACTTTGCGCGCCTGTTTTATAGCTCAGTCTTCAGTTCGACGACCGTGTATTAGTCGTAACGTAATCCATTACAAAATCAATACTCTTACAAATAAAATAGAATTTCAATATTGTAGGTCCAGGTGCCTATGAATAGTATGAATCTGACAGCTGTGCGGACCAGACGCCTACTCTAGCGCCGCCTGGTGGCAGAAAAAATGTCAAAAACCCTCATTGAGCATTAATTGATGGTATAATTAATAAGAAGTTTTTAATATTTTCTTCGGTTACCGCGAGGATTACTCATGAAATAAAACTATGTTCGCCCGCAGACCACGAACCTTGTAAAGTGTTCGAAACGTCGGAATGAAGTTAATAGTACATTGTGCATCAAGGGAGGTAAGTACGGAATTACTAACGAGAGTATCAGCTGTTTTTGACTCGAGTTAGTATTCCGCTTACCGACCGATGCATACAATGTTTTCATCACACTTGCCGACAAAAAAATAGTTTTAAGACAAAATATTATTAAATGACGTACTGACAATTCTATTCATTCATTCATCACTTTTCTATTACTCCCGCTACGCATGCAAGCAATGGCGCGCATAGACAGCAAGTGTGATGAAAAGTTAATTAATATACTTAAGCGAGTTTATCAGTTTTCAACTTTTCATAGTTTTATTTCGCTATTTCTTGGTTGCCACCATGGTGAAAGTTGCTATAGTTGGAAACACAGATCAGTATAGATAGCTAACGGTGGCATGGAACATGTCGCAGCGTTATGGCCGATAGGCCTTTATAGTGTGACAAATGCGCGCCCTATGAGCCAGTCGCAACTTACCCGCGACTGCAGGATGAGCTCGGACATATCCACAAAATGCCGAATTGTGCCGTTATTTCTTGTAAAAATAGGAGTATAAATAAACATTTCAAGGACTATTACGTCACGTACCACATGAAAGTATTGATTTTTTTAGTTATTAGTTGACAAAACCACGTATTTTTACAAATAATATATAACAACAAACCGCTGACATAAATGTCATAATGATTTTACTTGGGCGTACCAATTGGTTGAACTATTCAGTGACAAATTGTATGTGCGTTTTACATTGACGGCTTAGAATAGCAAGCAAGTTGCAATTTGGTAAGTGACCGTGCAATGTATCCAATTGCTAGCGATATTCACAACCGTCCTGTCATTTCTTGGTACGGCCGCTGCGAGCAGGCCGCGAACTAGAGGTACGACTGACCGTGCCGATGACAAATAGGGTCGATAAATTGTTGATGTATTTGATTATATTCAATTTTTCTTTCATATTTTGACCTTTGTATCAATATCTTATCTTCATAAATGTAAAACAATATATATAGATTATATCGCGTATTATATTATTTAGAGCCTTTAACAATAACCGTTGTCAAAGGTTGAAATTGTTTTATTTAAATATGTGACCATCGCGGAAACGGCTGATAACATTATATTTATTAAGGGTACAACCGTCTAAATAATTATTTGTTCATGTGATTCCCAGCCACAATTACGATAATGTCGTTAATAAATTGCTGTGTTCATATTCAAATATATGTTTATAATTGTCATTCTGTAGTTTATTATTTACAAACCAGATCCGACACGAAAGTAAGAAAAAAGTTTTCTAATTTATTATTAAACGACATAAAATGAAAACAAACAATATAAGGACTTAGCTTAACTACCTATAAATAAAAAAATTGTCCTAAATCGCCGTCGGTGGGCAAGGTTGGCCGCTTTCCCCCGTTGTATAGCTATACTTAAACGTTGTGCAAGGTACTGGCCAGCCCTCTGGTCGCCTGAGGTCTCCCTTAGGCGAGCCGCTAGATGTTTAAAAAGTCCATGTGCACTTGGCCCCCATGGCCCCAAGGTCTCCACACCAAACGCCGCAAATATGTAGCTGGTTCCTAAAGCAGCATATTTGCGGCGCTTGAGACTTTCGGCTAATGATGCCGCGGCGCCAGCAGCAACGCCGGTGACCGAAACATGGGACGGCGCCAGAGTGTCAACGCAGGTGGCGTCCCAAACTAGCGGCCGGCCCATGCTCCAGGGCACCAGCGTCATTCCGTCAGGCCTCTTGCCGTCGTCCCTGGCCAGACCGTTGGACTCTAGGACGGCCGGTATTTTCGCGCTAACAAGGACGCGACGGATAACATAATGTTTATAAAGATTAGATACATCGTCCAATGCGATATTTTAATCTGTATTTATTTCTTATTAAATGATAGATCGATTTTAATGTTTTTCTTAATATTCCGGCCTTATCAAATATCTATGGATACTAATTTATCGACGTAGCCTCCTCTCTAGTGCCGCATCATATGGTAGCGCTTTAGCCAATCACAGCGTGGCAAAGGCCCGACCTCGGAGACACCGAGACTCATCACAATTTCGCTTCGTTACAAATCTCTCTCTTTCATATATATCTATGGTTGGAAATTTCTAAGAATTCACTTTTGACACTTGAGATATGAGCCTTATATACAGGGTGTTTTTTTTTCGACCGTTCAAATTCTACGTAGTGAATGTGTAGGTCATACTGACCAACTTTTACTATGGGGACAAACTCGAAATCGCGAAAAAAAAATCAGCTGTTTCATACATTTCGGCCGGCGTAATGCCGCCAATTTGTATGAAACAGCTGATTTTTTTTTCGCGATTTCGACGTTGTCCCCACAGTAAAAGTTGGTGAGTATGACCTACACATTCACTACGTAGAATTTGAACGGTCGAAAAAAAACACCCTGTATATGACGTTAAGACAATCGGTTTGCCTTACCCTCATGTTAATAAGGTTTAATCTATAACTGTCAAAAGTTAATTCTTAGAATTTTCCAACTATAAGTATAACCGTCCCTAGTACCTTGTTCACTTCGGCTCTACGACCCAGGTACCCAGTATAAAACACTATTTCTTTGAGACATAGGTAAAATCACAAAAGTAAGTTTCATAAAAAACAGACTGTATAAAATATACATACACCCACACATTTAACTTCATTTATTACCCTATTAAAAATACTATAACCTTTACGTATCTACTAAACCTTCGTCATCATCCGACATCGGAATGTCAAAAATATTATTACAGTTTGAGTGCCAAAAATATATTTACACGACCTTAACGTCAACGGAATAGAGTCGTGTAAATATATTTTTGGCACGTAAACCGTAATTATATCTTAGACGTCGACTATACACAAAAATGTTCAAAAATATGTCCCATTGCACTCTAATTCTGTGTAATAAGAATGTCGTAACATATTTATGAGCGGATTCTTTCGATACTTGTTTTTGCACTGTACGAGTACAACGTTTGGATCACGTCAAACTTCTTACAACAAACTTCGTACATTCTTAGACAGAAATACCCATCACGAAATCACCTAAAAACCCCACAACCAATCATAACTTAGCTTTCCTATCCAACGAATCCACTCCATACAACAGAAACCGTTCGACAACCTCCGACATTCGTTCCGGATACATAACATGCACGTCATGTCTCCCATCCACAATAACCACTTTATAATTCCTATGAGGGTAGAAACTTTCGTCAAGAGCGAATGGTGTCGCGTTATAGGCGCCTCTTTCTAAAGATTCTGTGGCGATTATAGTGAGAGTAGGGGTGGGTAGGTTGGTGTATAGCTTTTGTATATGTTCTGAGGTGTGAGGCGGGAATACTACTGATTTGGCGCGCTGGTCGTAGATGAATCTGTGGAAAAAAAAATGTTATCGAATAATCACCAAATGAAAAATTAAAAAAACCGATTTCCAACGATTTCTCTAAGATCCCCGTTTGTTCCCATCATTGGTTTCCTCAAATCCTACTTTCTGAATGAGTCTGAATGAATGAAAATTACCACAAGCGCCATACATGTACCTATAACATTTGAAAACATCCCTCGATTTCTCCGAGTCCCATCATCAGACCGCAACTTGGTGCTAATGGGACCATCTCGGGGTTATACACGTTCGATCACAAAAAGAAATATTAAAATCGGTTCACGATTCTCGGAGATATCAGGATTTTTTTGTCGTAAATTTGTTAAAAAAGGAGTTGTTGAAAAACATTAAAACAGGGTGCTCGCGAGGAAACCGAAATATTATAATGCTGAATTCCTGAGCATATTCAGAGTATTTAATGTTATATAAGATTTCCTGGATTCGGCTTGGTTCCAGAGATAATTAACCTTTTTTCGTAGAAAGTTTCGACGTAACTCGCCATAAAACTTATTTTTGATTACAATGCTACCACAATGTGTTCTAATATTACCACACCTTTTGCCTGACAATCAAAAAATACGAATAGACTTGACGACAAAACCTGTCCCTAAAAAAAACATTTAACAAATGTATTTTAACAAATTGTTGTTATGATAAAAAGTATTGGAAATGTTAAAAAGTATTCAAAAGGTCAAAAAAAAAAGATTTTTTTTTTTGTGTAATTTGACATTAGGTCTCATAATATTTTTTGTTTATTTTGATGTCTAAAATGCATAGTTAAAATGTTTCGGTTTCCTCGCGAGCACCCTGTATAAGAGTTTCAGGTAATAAAAATGTCTTATTTTTAGGACAACGAAATTTACTCATAACGGCTCATGACATCATATTTTTCAAAGAAATATGAATTTTATTTTGTAGGTCCCAAAATTAAAAATTAAATGTCCTTTACTTTGGATTTACCTTTGGACACTAGGTTATTATTTCACTTGTCCTAAAAATAGAATGGGCCTTACGAGGAGTTACATTTTACAATTTCGCTATTTGCCTCTCTAACGCACGCACATATTGGCTAGAAAGAGAGGCAAACAGCGAAATCGTAAATTGTAACTATATAAAACGCGATGCAGGTGTAAAAACACGAAGGGTAAAGAACACACAGAATTTACGAATTAAACAAACAATTATGAGGTTTCACTTTAGTGCTGCGACCATAATATAAGATGGACGTCTAACGCCAGCTCAAAAATGCCCCCAAAACAATTGTTCAATTGTGCCAAGATAGGCAGGACATAGCGCTTTTGGCGCAACATTTTTGACAAATGTTTGTAGAATATCGCCAATCAAAACTTTGATGGACCAATCACAACTATTTTTAAACGGTTTAAGTTTTGATAGGTTGATATTGGAATTCATTACCATGATGCATTGAAGATGTGACACTTGTCAACTAAAATTCAGGACCGTTTTTGAAAGGCAATTTAGCATGGCGTGCGGCTTCCATGTTTTATTTGTTCATAGCTTTAGTGTACGGCTCCAATCACTCGGAGCGGAGCGGAGCCGGCCAATGAGACTGCATCAAAGTGTTCCGAATTCGAATTTTAAGAATGTTATTGGTCAATTTTGCACAGCTCCGCTCCGCTCCGCGTCATTGGCGCCACATCCTAAATGTACTCGCCACCGACTGGGCGCTCATCCTCACACCTTGCAACCTAAATGGTCGCGCACCGTGCGGTTTCAGAGGAACTTCCTCCCGCGGACGGTCCGTCTGTGGAATGAGCTCCCTGCCGAGGTTTTCCCAACGGACTACAGTATGGGGTTCTTCAAAAGAGGAGTGTACAAGTTTTTATTGGGTCGGCAACGCGCATTGGACACCCCTGGGGTTTGCAGGCGCCCATAGGCTACGACTGCTTTCCATCAGGCGGGCCGTATGCTTGTTTGCCACCGACGTAGTATAAAAAAAATATGTTGTTTACAGGGGTTATTCCCACCTGTTACCACCAACTTGACACCAGTGGTAACAACTGGGATTTTTTTTCCCACCTGCTACCACCAGAGTACTTGGTGGTAACTACTGGGAAAAAGAATTCCCAGTAGTTACCACCAATCACTTTAGTGGTAACTACTGGGAAAAATAAATCCCAGTTGTTACCACCATGTACTTTACTAGTAATGTGCTTGTTTTTAATAGAATATACACAAAATACTTTGCCAGTTATTAATAAGGAGCTAATTTTATGAATATTACTTTATTTATAAAATATCTTATTAACCATCGAATTTTACTAAAAATGAATACATTTTGAAAATATTTTTTAAACTTTTTTTTAAATATGTTGTCAGTATTACCTACTCTGAATCTGTACCAAAAATATTAAGAACTACTGACTTGATTATCACAGGGGCAGGTAAAAAGGGATGACGGGTGACCGGCTCGTAGAAGGGATAACTTTCATTTTTCATCGTGTTGTTTTAACCGATTACGAATCTCAATCCTTTTTTAAGATTATTATAACTACTACAAGGTTTTAGGTATGTACACGAAAAATGAAATATTGAAATATTCTTGTTTTGAATAAAAAATCAGTGTAATTCGTCTTTATTTGTAGTATAACATTTTATAATAATTATAGTCTCTGGAAATTGTTACCATTGAATAACAAAATTTATGGCTACTAGGTATCCTATTGCAATAGGACTATTAAATATTAACTTAGTGGTAACTACTGGGAAAAAGAATTCCCAGTAGTTACCACCAATTAGTTTAGTGGTAACAGTTGGGAATTTTAATTCCCAGTTGTTCCCAGTGGTAACAGGTGGGAAAAAAATTCCCAGTTGTTACCACTGGTGTCAAGTTGGTGGTAACAGGTGGGAATAACCCGTTTACAGGAGCATTTCATGAAAACATCTACTTTTTGTCGCTTACGTGTCGCTATGGTAGCTATCCTAATAAAATATGTTAGCTGGTCGGAAACACTGTCAATCTTAAAGCCTTGATATGTTATTATTATACCGTAACTCGGCTTACTAATTTAATTTTTCAAAAGTATTGAAAAGACAGTGTATCACTTACGACACGTTTTCATGGAATGCTCTTACAATGTGACAGCTGTCAGCTCACCTGACAAGCCCCTCCCCCGCGGGCTCGGATATTCTGTCAAGCACCATGCTCGCGACGGCACCTGTCAACCCGCGGTTGTGCTCCAGCATTGACAGGGCCTGTCAATGTCACAGTCACGTGGTTAACATAACATCCAAAAACATTCACGTGTAAAGTCCATCGAAAAAGAAAAATAATTTAATTTGGTCAAGTTTAGGCTTATTCGACTCAGAATCACGAGCTTATTCGATTTTGTTAGGAGAAAAAATACGTCCCATAATATTCATACAGTTTTCATTCCTTCCATTACGCTACCGCCTTTGAACTATGAAAAACGGTATCGTAATTCGTAATAGAAAAAAACATTTTTTTTCTCCTATTAGAATCGAAAGAACTCGTGATCCTGAGTAGAACAAGCACAAACTTGTCCGAATTAAATAACAAGGTGATTTCAACAACGGTTTGTGAAAACTCCCTTTTAGTTGCTGTTTCGATTTCGATTCAGTATATAATAAAAATCCGGTGCACTTGTATTTCTTTTTCACGCTAGATTTTAATCCATACATCAAAAATTGGAAACAAAACATCATCTCATACAAAAATCGCAACAGTGTCACGTTTTCTAGGGACACAAACACAATATAAGACAACGAAA
>JALPQI010007405.1:0-55948 GCA_025490895.1 Thaumatotibia leucotreta
CGTGGAACCCGAATTTAGGGTCCATTTTAAGATCCAAGATGGCGGCACAATTTTTTTCTTTTTTTTTGTCATTTTTGTCATTGTACTCGCTTTCGACTAAAACACATACGTGGAACCCGAATTTAGGGTTCGTTTGAAGATTCAAGATGGCGACACAATTTTTAGCAATTTTTGTCATACTAGTTTTTGACTAATTCACGCACGTGGAATCCAAATATTCTATTTTCACTAGGTAGGTCCTTAGATCCTAGATCTTAAAGTGACGATAAATTCGTGTATGTAAGAACGACTACAATGTCAATAATTACAAAAAAAAAGAAAAACATTGTACCGCCATCTCGGATGTTAGAATGGACCCGAAAATCGGATTCCACGTATGCGAATTAGTCGGAAACGAGTATAATGATGAAAATTGCTAAAAAAAGTTGCCGCCATCTTGGATCTTAGAATGGACCCGAAAATCGGATTCCACGTATGTGAATTAGTCGGAAACGAGTATAATGATGAAAATTGCTAAAAAAAGTTGCCGCCATCTTGGATCTTAGAATGGACCCGAAAATCGGCTTCCACGGATGCGAATTAGTCGGAAACGAGTATAATGATGAAAATTGCTAATAAAAAAGTTGCCGCCATCTTGGATCTTAGAATGGACCCAAAAATCGGATTCCACGGATGCGAATTAGTCGAAAACGAGTATAATGATGAAAATTGCTAAAAAAAGTTGCCGCCATCTTGGATCTTAGAATGGACCCGAAAATCGGATTCCACGTATGCGAATTAGTCGGAAACGAGTATAATGATGAAAATTGCTAAAAAAGTTGCCGCCATCTTGGATCTTAGAATGGACCCGAAAATCGGATTCCACGTATGCGAATTAGTCGGAAACGAGTATAATGATGAAAATTGCTAAAAAAAGTTGCCGCCATCTTGGATCTTAGAATGGACCGAAAATCGGATTCCACGTATGCGAATTAGTCGGAAACGAGTATAATGATGAAAATTGCTAAAAAAGTTGCCGCCATCTTGGATCTTAGAATGGACCCGAAAATCGAATTCCACGTATGCGAATTAGTCAAAAACGAGTATAATGATGAAGATTGCAAAAAAAAGTTGCCGCCATTTTGAATCTTAAAAATATACTACATTTTCAGAATACGTTTTTAACATTCATGAAACTGCTAGGATGTCAGATATCAACTAGAATGACATATAAATCAAAAACAATTTCTTCGAGTAATAGTAACAAAATTACTTTGTAAGTAATGCAGATTACAGAAGTACTTGATTACGGTGGATTCAATATTACAGTAGCTGATTACAATACCGATCCCAAAGGAATGGATTACAGGCGTAACCATAGTACAGCATTACAGTAATTTTTATTATACTAGTAATTCATTACTGAGGAATCGTCATTACTGGAATGTAACCCTGTAATTAATTCCAAAAGGAATTGATTACGCCCAACTCTGCCAAATATTATCATAAAAACATACGAGTAATATAGTGCACGCTTTAGAAGATCCAACACTAATTTTCCATGAAATATGTTCTTGATGAATATGAAACGAGCCAATGTCAAATATCTACTTTTGCTGTCAAAATCGTGCCAGGATCATTCCCAAACGTTGGAGCATACCAGTGAACTGTGATCTTCTTTTCGAATTAAATTAGAAGTCTTTCAAGTTTACTCATACTGGTTTAACTAAATAAAGTAGTGCATTTGTAGTCGAGAGAACAGTCCAGATACAATTATGCTTTTCATTTCGAAAGACATGTATACTAATAAAATATGGTGTTTTGAATTCATGTAATGCGCCTAGAATTCTTATGAAAAGGTTTGAAGAATTTTAACGTATCGTATGAGGTGTCAAGTTTGTCTCACTTTTAAAAGTGACATATTTCATAATAGTTCAGAGTTTCTATATTATTTTACATTTTGTCGTGACAGAACAGAAGTGCAGCGAGTGTTGTTATATTTGAGATTTTCTGTGTAAATAAATGTTAGGGATTACTACATATTGCGTTGAAAGCTCATGTCAGACTCGGAGTGTAATAATGTCATGTTGATGGGTGTTTGTGGACTCTTTATGGGTTCTTTTAGTGGGTTTAAGAGTTTAGACAATTTTAAATAAGACCCGAAGATCGTCAAATGATGCCCCGAATGTCATGATTTTATACTCGTTGCCATTATATCTAACTGGTTTAACACACGAGAGGAAAACTCCATTATGAAATATGAATTTCTTCTTATTGTTTACATGACGGAGCATAGTTGCCGAACCGCCAGAGTGTGAAAATCAGTTTTCAGCACATGTAAATTTGTAAAATCAATGTTAACATCGACGGTTGGCACGCTTATGATCTATTTCTGTTATGTTATTCAGAAAGCTCAAAGCTCACAGCCCAAATAACCGAACCAGACACTTCAGACCTTAGAAAACGTAGGTAAGTATAAGTAAACGTCTTTCATTTCACCACCCGAATTCGTTTCAATTAAGGTACATTAACTTTAGGATTAATGACCAAAACTCCATACAATAACATTGGAGACGATTTTAATTTAATGGTAATGTCCCGTGACTCAAAGTCAATTTAAATGTCATTCATTATTGCACGCCTTACTACCATGAAACGCTTACAATTACGACACAACGCGTATGTAAGTACGATGGTTGAGGCCTTCAATATAGCTCGATGATGAATTAATGATGTAGGTATGAGGTGACAACGATTCGGTAATATTAGTGATGATAATGATAACAAAGGTACATAAACATATGTCCCTGCTCTTAGTAAGATTGTTAAAGCTTTGATATTGATACATGTTTGGTAGGAACACTAGGAACTAATAGAAATGTCAACTTGAAAAGCTTATCATCAGTTGGGGGTTGACTGGGAAGCAGGGCCGGATTTAGAGGTTGAGCGGCTTCGGGGCAACAAAGGAGTGGAGGCCCCCTGGCCCCCAATGATTTTCCAAATAAAGTAGACAATTTTTTTTCAGTCAAGTTTTTCAATAAATAATTGTTTGTGGAAACAAGTATAGATTATTTGACTATTTAACAGACATGTAAAAATAATCGGAAACGAGAAACATCTGAAATTAAATTTTAGCGTTAACGAACGGAATCTTCAGAGCTTTTTTCGCCGAAAAATCGTTAATGATTTCGTTGAAATCTAGTTCCCGGAGTAGATCACTTTCAATACTCAAAAAAAAAAAACTAGAGTATACTAGCTGGAATTAGATTTTTTTTTCCAAATCTCTATTGTGGGGGCCCCTTCTTCGTGGAGGCCCCGGGGCTGTAGCCCCCTCCCCCCTAAATCCGGCCTTGCTCGGGAGACACGATGGTTCAAGCTGAGGATTCAAGGGTCGGGAGCAGGTTTCACTATACTACGTCCATTCTCGTAATATTTGACACCGTGTTTCACCGATTAATTATTATTTATCCGGGACAATGTTTTATGAACGGTGCGGAAGCAACGACCTTGCGCGTGCGCTGGTGTCGCGGTAAATATAAGAAACGCATCACTGTTATAATTGGGGGTGATGCCGTGATGCTGTCATATAGGCTAGATTTATAAATTATACACAGGTGTTGAATTGTTGATATACATTCTCATTGTTACTAAGTCTGTGAATGGACTGATTATGCGTTCTCATGATATCTTTGGCTTCGTCCATCCGAAAGTGACCGTGATGACGTTTGGATTCGAATCCTGACATGGACATCCCGGTTGTGCTGTATTTGTCCTGAGTTATGATTTATTTAGAAGGGTTAAGAGTGTTTGAGTATGTATTATATCGTTGCCAATTATACACTTGATAATAATGATAATACAAGCCTTATAGATCTAGACGTGGGACTAGATCGATTTGTGTACAATTGTCCCCTGATATTTTTAAACGGTTTTTATTAACTTCACCGCGTATCAACTGTCGTCGATGCTTCAAATCTTGTGATCGATTTTTCGACCACTTCTACTGCACCGAAATCAATAAAATTTGGAACTCTTATCAAGTCCCCATGACAATGCAATATTATAATATTTGTATCCTTGTATCCTCAAAGCCTGATGCTGCAGACGTACTGCTCACCTTAACCGTGAGTGATAGACACGTGAAAATGAAAGTATAGCATGTTTGGTATAATCAAATACTAACAGAGGCGATCTTGACTTCCAACTCCTCATTCCTGATGCTGCAGTACTGCCCACAATAACCGCAAGGTTAATCTTTTATCGATATCTTGATTTATAAAATAAAATAAATATCTTGGGACATCTTACACAAATCGACCTAGTCCCACGGTAAGCTCAATTAAGGCTTGTGATGTGGGTACCAAGCGACGATATATATAATAGATAGATACATATAGATACTTAAATACATACACAGCCATGACCAAGGAACAAATATTTGTGATAAATTCATACACAAATAATGCCCTCGCCGGGATTCGAACCCGGAACCTCCAGCTTCGTAGGCAGGGTCACTACCAACTAGGCTACAGAGGCTGACAAAGAAGAAGAAAATTTTAAAGAAGTTCTTTAAATATTAAGTAGAAACATGCGAATTTAATACTAACGTCCAACTCCTCAAATCTGATACCTACTCCAGTGTTCCTGCCTGCCACAACCGCTAGGTTTAGCAATATGTAAATTTTGAAGTACTGCTTTAGATATTTGGTAGAAACGTACGGATTTCATTATCATCATCATCATCATCATATCAGCCGAAAGACGTTCACTGGTGAATATAGGCCTCCCCCAAAGATTGCCTTGTGGCAAAAGATTGCCTTGTTGCGAGTGCACAGTGCACAGGGCCGGTCCACAAGGTCCTTGTGGACCGGCCCTGTGCCACTCGCATCCTGCGTCCTTCACCAGGTCATGAGCATGAGTCCACCTTGTGAGGGGCCTACCCACGCTGCGCCTTCCGTTACGGTCGTGACCGCCACTCGAGAACCTCACCGCCCCAACGGCCATCGGTTCCACGCGCAACGAGCCCCGCCCGCTGCCACTTCAGTTAAGCGATTCGAAGAGCTATGTCGGTTACTTTGGTTCTGCTGCGGATGGTCTCATTTCTAATCCAATATCGCAGAGAGACTCCTAGCATAGCCCTCTCTATTTCCCTTATGTGACCACATTGAGCCTTCTTATGAGGCCCATTGTAAGCGACCACGGTTTAGTACCGTATGTTATCACTGGCAACATACACTGATCAAAGACTTTCGTCTTCAAACCCTGCGGAATATTGGACGAAAAGATACAGACGGATATAATACTGACGTCCAACTCCTCAAACCTGATGCTGCAGAGACACGTACCACTGCCTGCCATAACCGCCAGGTTTATCGAAATGTTGAATTTAAAGTAAGGATTTAGCTAATGGATAAAAACATATTTATAAACTGAATACTCACTTTCAAATCCTCTAATCTGATACGGCTATATTACCATAAACGCTATTAGTGTGCCATAACCGCTGACAGCGTGGTTAGTCCGTGTAGGACGTGGCGCCTGACCTGCGGTCCGCTTGTTGATAGTGTGAGTTCACCCCTCGTGCCATCTGGTTCGCGTTAGGGCGAGCCGTTGGTCCTGCGGCCCTCCGGCCGATAGAATGACAGCGTGAGTGGTCCGCGTAGGGCGGGCTGTCGGACCTGCGGCCCTCTAGCTGATATAGTGACAGCGTGAGTGGATCGCGTAGGGCGAGCCGTCGGGCCTGCGGCCGTCCAGCTGATAGAGTGACAGCGTGATAGTTTGCGTAGGGTGATCCGTCGGGCCTACGGCCCTCCGGCTGATAGAGTGACAGCGTGAGTGAATCGCGTAGGGCGAGCCGTCGGGCCTGCGGCCCTCCAGCTGATAGAGTGACAGCGTGAGTGGATCGCGTAGGGCGAGCAGTCGGGCCTGCGGCCCTCCGGCTGATGGAGTGACGGCGTGAGTGGTTCGCGTAGGGTGAGCCGTCGGGCCTACGGCCCTCCGGCTGATAGAGTGACAGCGTGAGTGGTTGGCGTAAGGCGGGCCGTCGGGCCTGCGGCCCTCCGGCTGATAGAATGACAGCGTGAGTGGTCCGCGTAGGGCGGGCTGTCGGACCTGCGGCCCTCTAGCTGATATAGTGACAGCGTGAGTGGATCGCGTAGGGCGAGCCGTCGGGCCTGCGGCCGTCCAGCTGATAGAGTGACAGCGTGATAGTTTGCGTAGGGTGAGCCGTCGGGCCTACGGCCCTCCGGCTGATAGAGTGACAGCGTGAGTGAATCGCGTAGGGCGAGCCGTCGGGCCTGCGGCCCTCCAGCTGATAGAGTGACAGCGTGAGTGGATCGCGTAGGGCGAGCCGTCGGGCCTGCGGCCCTCCGGCTGATGGAGTGACGGCGTGAGTGGTTCGCGTAGAGTGAGCCGTCGGGCCTACGGCCCTCCGGCTGATAGAGTGACAGCGTGAGTGGTTCGCGTAAGGCGGGCCGTCGGGCCTGCGGCCCTCCGGCTGATAGAATGACAGCGTGAGTGGTCCGCGTAGGGCGGGCTGTCGGACCTGCGGCCCTCTAGCTGATATAGTGACAGCGTGAGTAGATCGCGTAGGGCGAGCCGTCGGGCCTGCGGCCCTCCAGCTGATAGAGTGACAGCGTGAGTGGATCGCGTAGGGCGAGCCGTCGGGCCTGCGGCCCTCCGGCTGATGGAGTGACGGCGTGAGTGGTTCGCGTAGAGTGAGCCGTCGGGCCTACGGCCCTCCGGCTGATAGAGTGACAGCGTGAGTGGTTCGCGTAAGGCGGGCCGTCGGGCCTGCGGCCCTCCGGCTGATAGAATGACAGCGTGAGTGGTCCGCGTATGGCGGGCTGTCGGACCTGCGGCCCTCTAGCTGATATAGTGACAGCGTGAGTAGATCGCGTAGGGCGAGCCGTCGGGCCTGCGGCCCTCCAGCTGATAGAGTGACAGCGTGAGTGGATCGCGTAGGGCGAGCCGTCGGGCCTGCGGCCCTCCGGCTGATGGAGTGACGGCGTGAGTGGTTCGCGTAAGGCGGGCCGTCGGGCCTGCGGCCCTCCGGCTGATAGAATGACAGCGTGAGTGGTCCGCGTAGGGCGGGCTGTCGGACCTGCGGCCCTCTAGCTGATATAGTGACAGCGTGAGTGGATCGCGTAGGGCGAGCCGTCGGGCCTGCGGCCCTCCGGCTGATGGAGTGACGGCGTGAGTGGTTCGCGTAGGGTGAGCCGTCGGGCCTACGGCCCTCCGGCTGATAGAGTGACAGCGTGAGTGGGTCGCGTAGGGCGGGCCGTCGGGCCTGCGGCCCTCCAGCTGATAGAATGACAGTGTGAGTGGTCCGCGTAAAGGTGCGTTTAAACCAAAAGAGCATTCGCTGTTCTAGCGCCCGTTCTACGAAATCAACCAATCACGTTTTGTGTACCGATCGAATTTCGTAGAGTGGGAGGTTAGAACAGCGAATGCTCTTTTAGTTTGAACGCACCTTGAGGCGAGCCGTCGGGCCTACGGCCTTCCGGCTGTCAGACTCGCATAGGACGTGCCGTTGGACCTGCAGTCATCCAGTTGATATGACTGAGAGTATGAGCATACCCCTGTCAGCCCTATCGTTATTAAAGCGCGAGAGTTAAACGCTAGCATGCATAATTGTATTGCATATTACAAACAACATCTTTGATGTAGAATATTTAGTATCGGAAATTAACTTAACTATTGCACTAAAAACTTGAAAATAAAATAAGTAAAAAAAGTTTTAAGTTAAACGGTTTTTATTGCTCCAAAAACTAGAAAATAAAAATGAGTTGTAACTAACCGTAGATGCTACTTTCTGTAGATTAGTCACGTGAAACTATTATCACTGTAGTCTTCCCAAGTCGGATGTTGAAAGCCACGTTTAGCATCTATGTCAGTGGATTAAGCGTTACCTAATCGGAAACTTTTACCAAACTAAAATAAAAACGTGGGGCGTTATTATAAAGAAACATACAAGTTCAAAATATGTGATTGTAGCTTTAATTTTGCAATTAATCAATCAATCTGTTCCAACATTTCTACAGAGGTAAATAACTTTTATCAAGGCCAGAACAAAACTTATTACACTATTGCTGTCTTGATTTCTATGTGTGTTCTTAAATAACTATAGTGACTTATTCATAATTGCGTACGCCCCACGTTTTTATTTTAGTTTGGTAAAAGTTACCGATTAGGTAACGCTTAATCCACTGACATAGATGCTAAACGTGGCTTTCAACATCCGACTTGGGAAGACTACAGTGATAATAGTTTCACGTGACTAATCTACAGAAAGTAGCATCTACGGTTAGTTACAACTCATTTTTATTTTCTAGTTTTTGGAGCAATAAAAACCGTTTAACTTAAAACTTTTTTTACTTATTTTATATTAAGATTAATTTCTGATATAAAAAATTGGGCTTTTCAATAAGTCTACACACTGCTGACAGTGCTGACCGAAACATTATCTTAGCTAGTATAATTATTGTTTACTCTATCACTATAAATTTGAAATTTTGCCATACATTTAAAGTCAGTCCATCAGCCAGATTTGGACACCCCGACAGTTAGTAATGTGGCAGCGATGATCCATTATCCACTATATCTTTTACTTTGTATTTGACACAAATTTCGCATTACATTTCAAATACATATTTGACTTTGTAACGGGTGACACTGTGTCACATTAGCGTGAAAGGATGAATTATAAGCAGGTGCTGATGTTTTCATTAGGTATTAAAGTGTTGCAATTTGGGTATTTCTCAATTTTCTCATATAGATTTGTGAGGTATCACAGTCACAGCCATGTACAGTACAGAAAGGTAACGATGCCGAAACTTATTTTTATATGTTTTTATACAGAGTAGAATGGAACAACCAATGCCGTCTTTACCATAAGGGCGGCACAAGGGGCACGTGACCAGGGCCCCCATCTTCCCCCGAAAGATCAACAACTTTCCTCACATTTATTCTCACGTTTACTTTCCTTTCGAAAGGGGCCCCAAAATCCTTGGGTGCCCAGGGGCCCCCCCATAGTTAAAGACGGCCTTGGGAACAACGATCCTTCCGGAGTCTCCCGACCATTACTTATTTATTTTATTTATTTATATACATTTGATTACACGTTAGTTTACAGTCTTACACCAAAGCGCTTACGAGGTAAACCAATAATAAAATAAAACTTTTACGATGAACTTTCAGTATAGTAGGTTAGGTACCAACATCGGCAATCTTTAAAAATATTTAACCCCTCTTAAAAAGAGAGATTAGTTAAGAGGTCAATAGTATGCAACAGTCAATTATCCATGTACGCTTTCGATGATAGACCGAGTCTACCAATACCAACGTAGACTCGGTCGGTAGCTGGAAGGATGGTCATTACGTTTCATCCTGTATAAGTACAGATATCTCGATACGGGGGCTTTACTTATACTTTACAAATAAGTATCAAAATATGGGACTTCATGGAAACCCTCAACTTTTGGACATAGCCGTGACACACCTGTCAAACTATTAAAGAAATACCCACTTGGCGCACATGCTCTGTGTTTTTGTCATTGTAAATTGTTTCAAGTATGGTTTAATTGAAGTACACTCTTGATTTCAAATCTATTCCAGAATTTATAGATGGTTTTCAATTAAACATCTACAGTCTTATTAATAAAAATCGCTTATTCCAAAGCTAATCTACCGTTACACCTGGACTAGCTACTCCGGGAGTAAATAAGGATTAACTTTGTAATAAGAACGTTATTAATAAACATCGAGTAGCCTTGGCGTAGCAATACGTTCCTTACACCAGGATTAACACGAATGTTACTCGTATGGCAACCCCGCATAATTAAAAAGTAAAAAGAGTGAACTACGGAATGAAATGAACGACAGATGACATTTTTATATTGACATTACAAACTTCACCGGCAATTTTGATTATTGGTGTTGGATATTTGGTGGAAAATTTTAATTATTATATTAACAATGAGCCAGAAACGCATTAGGTCATTCAACTGGGATAAAGAAGAAAGGGTAAATTACTTACGTTGATGTAACCATCACTGTAACTGTATGATTTTTTCCCGTGGCTGTTTTTTACTTGTCTCTTTTATAATTTCAGCAATTATTTCGCTCCGTTCTCAAAGATTACGCACATTATTGAAAATAGAAGCGTGGACACAAACACGAATAAACTAAAAACGAACGCATGGGAGTAAGTCCATATTAAGTAAGTCAAGTAATTTTGATTTGTCTGCAGTTTCGTTCTCGGATGCAGTAGCCGGAGAACCATGCCCCATTTGATTGTTATAGAAACATTAATAAGAACACCCTCACATAGTATTTATTCGTGTCTACTTTTACTACTGTGTAAAGCCCTGTCCGGTGTTAATATTATGTACAATACATTCATATACAATGTAATAAGAACAATTTAAAATTTCAGTTCACACTATTGTCACTGCGACAAGTTAAAACTGGCCTAGAATTTAAGAATGTCAGGAGAATGGAATTGGCTGATGAAGAGCATAAAATTAAAATGGAAATGGCTGTTGAAGAGCACAACATTAAAATGGAAAATCACAGGGAGAAGTTACGATGTGCTATATTGCAGAGGGAACTTTTGGAAATGAAAAAGGCCCGTGAATTTCTCAATCCTTAGTTGAGTAGGTATAAATAACATACTATGATGTTATATAGATTAATTTGCGTATTAATTTATGTTAAAATTATAAGACGCTAAGCAGAGAGTACCATTTTTTTCCATTCAAGGGCCTATAAGTATTAGATTTAAGTTAACCTTTAATAATTGTATATACCTATTATAATTATATTATTAATTATAAATAAATCATATGTTGAAAAATAAAAAATACTTTTATTTACAAAATAGGGCAATAAGTATATTAATAATGTACAGTCAAGGTCACCAATATGTTTTCACCACAAAGTTCCAAGAATATATATATTTACCTATCGACATTATTACTAAGGCGAAAAGTCCATGTATACATGCTTTTGACACTTTAGAGTATTCCATATTTGGCCTTGACTGCACATAACAAATTAAATACTACACTTCTTTAAAAATTGATTGTTGTTGATGATTGCTGGTGTTACTGGGACGGTGGTGTCATCATTCGCTTCATCTTCTTCCAGATCGTGTCTGTGCATTACAATATTGTGCAGTACTGCCAATGCAACAATATATAATTTTGTATTTTCCAATTTTGTGGTAAATCCTCTCAGCAAACACTGAAACCGTTGTTTCCATACTCCAAACTTTCAGATGTGGTGCTATAAAGCCACCTCTTGAATCATCAGCTAGGTCATTTTTTACCATGTCGATGATAAAAGATGCGGTAGATCGAAAAAATCTGTATTTTGATTTAAACTCATCTTCACGTAGTTCTTCCAGCGGAGTTTTTCATATTTTATAAAATTTTACATGCCTCAATAATGTCATTACGTCCCCCGCCTCATTTAACTCATCTAAGTCCCTTAAATCGTCAATAAAATAATCGCGGTCCATTTTCTTTGCACAACGAATAAGTCATATGCGATGGCCGAGAAAAAACAGATATCGAAAAGTAAATGTTTAAATACGACAGCTTCTCTATGCTTACTCCGTCGTTAAACTAGGTGGTACCTAGGTTTAACTTTTACTACGAGTGTAAAGCCAGATTAGTATACTCCCTGCTTACTCTGCATTTATTAATAATGAAATTCACTAATCTTCAGTTACACCTCGGATTAAAGTTATGCCTACTTTATTCCATGTTTATTAATAAGACTGTATCAGTCTTATTAATAAAAATCGCTTATTCAAACGCTAATCTACCGTTACACCTGGACTAGATACTACGGGAGTAATTAAGGATTAACTTTGTAATAAGAACGTTATTAATAAACATCGAGTATCCTTGGCGTAGCAATACATTCCTTACACCGGGATTAACACTAATGTTATGGCAACCCCACGTAATTAAAAAGTAAAAAGTGTGAACTACTGAATGAAATGAACGACAGCGGCCCTACCGCAAAAAACGGAATTCGTAAATTTCGAGAATTTGTCTCTCTGACTCTAATGACGCCTTCGTTTGAGTGACAGAGAAAAATCCTCGAAATTTACGAATTTCGATTTTCGCGGTACTACCTAGGCCAGATGACATTTTTACATTGACATTACAAACTTCACGCGGCAATTTTGATTATTGGTGTTGGATATTTAGTGGAAGTTTTTAATTATTATATTAACAATGAGCCAAAAACGCATTAAATTAGGTCATTCAACTGGGATGAAGAAGAAAAGGTAAATAAAAGATAAAAGATGCGGTAGATCGAAAAAATCTGTATTTTGATTTAAACTCATTTTCACGTAGTTCTTCCAGCGGAATTTTTATAAAATTATACATGCCTCAATAATAGCATTACGCTCCCCGCCTCATTTAACTCATCTAAGTCCCTCAAATCGTCAATAAAATAATCGCGGTCGATTTTCTTTGCACAACGAATAAGTCACATGCGATGCGATGATGGCCGAAAAAAAACACAGATATCAAAAAGAAACTGTTTATAAAGACAGCTTCTCTATGCTTACTCCGTCGTTAAACTAAACCACTAATTGGAGTTCGAGGCCAAAGAATCTACGAAAATATTGCCACAACAATGAAATGTTCTTACAATAGTAAATAATTATTTTCTAAAAACAGACGTTGAGATATCTTAATTATTGGTAATTTTAATTCTTTAATTTATAGAAACAATATTATTTACTTATTTTCACGTAAATATGAGATATTTTAATAAAAACGTAATTATCCGTAATTATTAGTAACAAAGTTGGTATTGCGCTGGTATCACCTCAGGTGTTAATAACATTTGGTACAGCAATATAACTACACATAAATTAAAACCCTATTTCCGCATACGTTTAGAAAAATGCAGAATAATATATTGTAGCGTGCTTTATGTTCACATTTCGTATTCGTAAAATTCCTTTGACCTACAAATTTCTTTGGCAGTGCTATAGTTCTCCATTTAAATTATCATACAGATCTAACGTTTCGTTTTCTTCCGTAGGTTGTTAACAAAGTGACCCACTTGGTTCAGCCATGTTTAGCTTCGCTATACACCCCATCATCAAAAAATGAAATTCCAAATGAAATATACTGGGTGAAATGTTATAAAACACAATGATATGATCTGGATCTACTCATGATTACAGTCAAGTTTTACTATGGGACCAGCTTTGAAAAAGTTACCACTCAGGAGGATAAGTGATGAAGAAGACAAATAAAAAATAAAATACAAAAAATGCTTTCATTTTATATTTCCAAATTTCTTTTCAATAATTTTAACCCGTAATAAGGCAGGGGGTTTAGTAATTTAACCATACCTACCGTCTTAATAAATATGGCACGCTGTCGTTTGTGTTCATTGGTAATTCAACTTCTTTTTAAAATAGGCTTTGAAACGTTGGCTCGTATCATTTTAAGTTCTTTACAAGAAAATTTTGTCATTTCTATGTTAGTTAAGAGAAAAGACAAGTTTTTAGGTATTTACGTGTTTTTAAGAAAATCCTAGTTGTGACAGCCATATTAAACAAAAAGGGGTACAAACATTACGGAGATATATAATGTTTTTATTAGGAATTATTTTATTATAAATTAATTCAGTAACAAAAAGGTTGTCGAAACCTGAAAACTTTGTTTGACAATGACATAAGAGACTTTGACAGATTTGACAATAACGCATCTGTCGTAGTTTCGTTGGCCTCGAACTCCAATTACTGGTATAGGTGATACCTAGGTTTAACTTTTACTACGAGTGTAAAGCCAGATTAGTATACTCCCTGCTTACTCTGCATTTATTAATATTGAAATTCACTAATCTTCAGTTACACCTCGAATTAAAGTTATGCCTTCTTTATTCCATGTTTATTAATAAGACTGTATTAGTTTTAGAAATATTATATCGTTTAGTGGGCTACTTCGACTTATACAAATGTAAGATTGCTTCAAATATAATGAGGATAAAGATCTAAGATCAAAAGCAAATCCTATTCGCATACAGTTAGCCTGTTTACTTTTAGCTGTTCGAAAATGCATGCAATAATAACATTTATTTCGGATGAAATACGCGCGCTTTTATAAAACTAGTCGGTTACTAATTTTTGAATGTAAAGATTCTAAATGTACTGTCTTACGGAATGGCATGATTTATTCCTAGGAGTTATATTCGGACGCAGTATTAATTTTACTCAAGATACTGAGCTACATTAAAATTAGGGATGTAACGTCGTTGATAACGATACCGATTTAAATAATATCCCATAGAAAAAATTGGTATCAATAATTACCACGCATTCTCATTTCTCATATATCCCCATTATCCCCAATCATAACGATTATTAAGTAAAATATAATTTTGTTTATCATACTTTATATTTAAATATTTTAGAAGCATTTTAGGCTATACATAGAAGGCTTTTCGAACGGAATTGCTGTACCGACGGTGACGCCGAGCGAATTAAATTAACATGATTTCAGTAAGGAACATGAAATTTCTTATATGAATATTATGAACACGTTTGTTTTACGTAAAGGGCTTTCAATATAACTATGCGTATAGACGCATTAGGAGGTAAATGCCCATAATCGCCACGCTGGGAGAGGAGAAGCCTAATAGGAGAGGCCTACGTCCTGCAGTGGACTATCATAGGCTGATGATGATGATGATAGTATACCTACTGATGAATTAATTAATAAGTTGTTGTTGTTGTTGTGGGTGTAGGTATCTGGTAGTGTTGATTTTTGATGTTTGTGCGTCGCCGAAGAGAAGTGAGTTACATATTTAAAAAAATCACTGCTTAGTCATGATTAGGTATTGTGGCTCAACTGGGTGGTTATTCTGTCACGTCACTCAGGGGACAACAGTTTTATACTTAGTTTACTCGAAGACATTATCCAGCATGCTCTACTAATATGATTAGTAGGTGACCTACCACGGAAAAGCCACGTAACTGTCAGAAAAACCAAGATTATGTAATTTTTAATACTACCAAGCTGTGATTTTAAGAGTGAATCAGCAGTACGTAACCATAGCAATAAGTGACAAGAAAAAGGTGATTGACACAGATACATAAAGTTTTATAAGTAAGTAATACTAATGAGTATCGGTAAATCGGTATTGGTATCGACTTCAGGTCGCAACAACGAATAAAATGAAATAGAATAAACAAACGGAATTCAATTGGCAGGAAAGATGTATTGACTTAGATCGCCGATGTTATTTCAGAGCGCTTTCAGCCTTTATTATTTTCAATATGTTGGTTCTTATAATTATACATGTTGATATTTATAGCTGCCTACATATCTAGTGATAGTCGTAAACAAGGGTTTTACCTTCCGTATTTGCGGTTTCGCACTATTGAATTGTTGTTTTTATGACATTCACACAGTACAGGTAATATAGGTATAGTTCTTCGCACATTATAACAACTCAACGGCGACTCGACTATATGCCAAACATTGAAATTTAAGCCCTATGTCATATGTTCTAGGTTAAGTAAAAAAAAAAAGTACTTAGTGTAAATAAGTAGTGTGACGTGTACGACGAGTGATCTACGCGTTGTACGCTAAAGGTCAACCCCGACACGTTCGTCACGCATTGACCACACGTTGTCCACTATGCGTTTGCGACTGACGTGTATCGAGCAACCATTTGCATTGCCCACTCGTTCACGCCGCGTTGTCCATTACTGAACATTGGTTGGATCAACTCATCGAAAGTGTGAGCAGAGTTAGCGTGGAGTTGTTATAATGTGTGAAGACTTTATACCGACTCTATCCTAAGACGTGTGGCTACTGCTATGCTATTCTCTTATTCACACATTCGACGCTGCGTTCGTCAACGAGCTCGACGACGAGACAGCCTTCACTTCGACGTAGAGCGCAGCGCTGCGAAAAACGGTATTCACTTCACTAACGTAGAACAGCTCGTCGTCGAACTGTAGTGTAGGCGGTAACTCTCGACGCAGTGTAGTTCCAGCTCACGCCGCATTCGTCGCCGAGCGTTAGTGTCGTTTAAAGTGCATTAGTGAATACCATTTTTAGGCTCGACGCTGCCGCAGCGCTGAGCTGACACAGCGCTGACAGCAAGGCGGTTTCCTTAGTGAATAACACTGCTTTACTTAACTACTCACCTCGATCACTATTAGGCGTCTTGTCCCCATAGCTGCCGTATCTCGCATTGCTCAGGTCGTCGAGTAGGGTGTCCAACTCGGACAGGTTCCCGCGATTGGTGCGGCCGTAGCCGGACTGTCCCGAGTACGGCGAGTGGCCACCGTAGCCTGAGGTGTTGTTGGAGTACTTCACTGGGATGACCTTCTCCAGTGAACTCGTGTTCTGATATGTGGGCTGTGGACAATAGATTCTGTTAGAACAATTGGCTGAGGAGGGAAGGCCGTAGTTTTTTGTATTAATCAAAGCTTACGCCAGTATTGATCGCATTGACATACTTCTTAAAACGGGCAGTTAGCTCTTTTTACCTTATTCTAGGGTAAATATCTCGGTTATGCATTGAAGTTGGAACAAAAAATGTGATTTGATGATAGGGACATTAGAAGGGGAGTTTTATGAATAATATGTAAAAAAATCGAACATATAACAGAAGAAAGAGATCAAAGTAAGGAGACAGTAGCTCAGTAAAGAGGTTAGGATTAAAAAAAAAACATCATTGTACAAATGACAGGCGGGATGAGCTGAAATATACCATACTGACTGGATCAGTTGTTGTTTTCTCGTTTAAACAAAACAAATACAAAGTTAATCTACTTAGTGAATTAAATGTCTTTGTGATCTTGAAATTATGTGTAATAAACAATCAATCGGTATTATAATGAAACATTTTCCTTGTTTTTTGTGCTTCAAACAAATATTAGTTTCTCTGCGATGACGTAACACGTGCAAAAAGGTCGTAAACTCGTGCGCACAACATCGATAGCTGTAAATCATAGCCTTAACAGGCTGCCTATTCATAAAGCTATTTAACCGACTTAGACTATCGACCAGTATAACTCTTGCCTGTTATTATGAATTTTAAGGCCTAAATTATACTAAAACTTGCTCGTAGATGCGGTAGATGGGTACAAAGTGATTTGTGAATAAACAAACATGCTTGATGTATAGTTCAATGAGAAAAGAGAAACAGTTGTTCGAATTATAGCATTACGCTGGGTAAACATTCAGTTTCAATTATCTCTTGTCTCTTGGTGAAGTTTGTAATCGGCTGTAATTTGTATTACGACTTTGAAATATAAGATGTAGTTATCTTGGATATTGTGTATGAATCGTTTAGCAAAATATTGATTAAGTACATTAAACAATATTAATTAGAAGTCCACTGCTATTCATATTCAAGTTATGAAATATTTATGTCCAATTTTAAAATTTGTTCTGTAACATTTGGCTGGCTAGATAAAAAAAATATATCTATATTGTAGTGGGCATGACAGAGCATCGCTACCGTTAATAAGTAACAACGCTAAGTGATTTCAAACTTCCATTAGGTGCTTTGAAATGTTGTCTTACGACAGTAAGCCAGATTTCATTCAGCAGCACCTATAGCTTGAGAGGGAGTGCATAATAACTTTTGAACTAGCTTCAAGATTTAAGTTGGACATTACGAATATAAGTTCACGAAGTGCGCTTCGATTCGAACATAGGATTGATTAATTTTTAGTCATTCATGTATGAGAGAGTATCGTATGATTTAACTAGCGACCCGCCCAGGCTGTGCACGGGTACTATATCTACATAAAAACCTTCCTCTTGAAATACTCTACCTATTAAAAAAAATCTCATCAAAATCCGTTGCGTAGTTTTAAAGATTTTAGCGTACAAAGGGACATAGGGATAGAAAAAGTGACTTTATTTTATACTATGTAGTGATTATATGCCAAGTGCCAACGCTAACAGAATTTCCATCACGTCCAAAGTTTGCCTTTGATATCAAGGTAGACGTTTTTGAACATGCAGTTAGGATAGTGGGTATGAATATCGCGATGATCACAAATAGTGGGTTGTGTAGATACTTTGAATAGGGATGCGCAGCCTACTCATCATATTGTCAATGTCATTAGCGCTCTTTCTGAATCATATTCGTGACACGAAACCGCATAATGAGCTATGATAACCGCGAATGACAGTATGACTTATGTATTTGCAGCCCTTTGAAAGAATTCATAGCATACTGACTCAATTTTAATCATTACTTAAGATCTTTGTTTATTATTTTTGGTTGTTTATGATTGATTCCATATGGTCAGCATTTTGTTAGTCTAGGTCCAGTCCATTAAGTTTTTACTTGTATAGAAAATATGTCAAATCGGGAAATAATTTAAATTAATCATTACCCACGTTGACGCCAAATCCAACAAAATAATCAAGAGCATGAAAAAGTCCTATTTTTTTACATTTCTAGAAAAATCTATGATTTTGCACTAAGGCCAGTTCGCTTCTTACCGCGAACTTCGAAAATTTCGAGGATTTGTCTCTGTCACTCTAATGACTCCTTCGTTGTTCTCGTAGTTCGAAATCCTCGAAATTGACGGATTTCGAAGTTCGCGGTAGGGCCGCTGAGTAGTGTTTATTAAGGTTCCTTGACATACGATATTTAAGGGTGCAGCTACTCGTAAATCATACAAAAAATACGAACGCATCAATAGTTATTTCCAGATGGAAAGTACGTAGGAATATTTGTTCAGACATCTTAAATAACAGGAATTTGAAGACCGTATTACCAAAAAAAAACGCTATTATAAAAATTAAAAACCTATAACCATTTCTGGGAGTACGGAATCGTCGATAAGCCAAAAACTGATCAATAGAGCGCCATCTCTATGGCTACTGAAGCACTTTTTGGAATCTCTCCAAGGCGGAATGAATCAACCTTCATAGAATAAGAAACTGTATATTCCTTTCCGTACCGACGAGGTAGTACGGTCTCTTGCAACTAGAGGGCGCTGGGGCGTATGTAAATATATACAGGGTGTAAGTCTAATACGGGCGAAGCTCTTAACGGGTGTTAGTTTACGACATAATAAGTACATTCAAATAACTTTTAATTAAAATTAGAGCAACAAAGTTTTCCATACAAAATAATTTGGCGCGCGATTTAGAGCAACATACGCGAGTTAAAGACTCGATGACAGCTAATTTCAAAAGCAGATGACATAACTGCCATATCAACAATAACAAATGTTCGTACCTACATTGCTGCTCCGATAATCTTAAAAAAATTCTGTGGGGTCATAATTGAGAGTAACTTTAAAAAAAAACCGGCCAAGTGCGAGTCGGACTCGCACGCGAAGGGTTCCGTACCATTATCAATTTATTATTTAAAAAATACAGTTAAATCAATCTACCTCAAAAACTATAGGAGATAATTTAATCAAACCAAAAATCATTGATAGAGCTTATTAATGTGCATAACATATATTTTTTTTAAATTTTAGATCACGTAGTTTAAAAAATAGAGGGGGGGACACATTTTTCAGATTTTGAAAGCTGATTTGCTTAAATAAAAATGAGATTTATAAACCTTCATATCATTTTTAAAGTCCTTTCTATTAATACCCCACACGCTTATATACAACTAATTTTTTTTTTTCTATCCCTCAGTTACATGTATGGAGGGCCCCCACCCCAATGGTTTTTTTTACAATTTAATATCATAATCCTGTAGCGGTTCATACAACACATATCCTTACCAAATTTCGTTACTGTAGCATTTATAGTTTCCGAGTAAATCGGCTGTGACAGACGGACAGACGGACAGACGGGCATGACGAATCTATTAGGATTTCGTTTTTGCCATTTTGGCTACGGAACCCTAAAAAAACCTTGTAATCCATGATTACACTAATGAATCCCATGCCTGGTTTAATTGATCGCCCGTATTAGACTTACACACTATATAGATCTATGGGAAATATTTTATACCAAGTTTAATGACCATAATTTGTATGGTTGGAGAAAAGCAGTAAGGTCAATGCGGGTAAGACCGTCTATCAGGAAAGTCCGTCTACCAACTGATTTCCGACCCTAATTGAACAGTATAAGATGCATAGGACGGACTTTCCTCCAAAATAAAATATGCCGGACTTAGCCGCGCTGACTCATTGTCTACGGTTTAAGTGAAAAAACAATTGTTGGCTCAAATTTTACTTCCTGTCCTAATGATAATGTTAACAGTGATTATGTTAACGGTCTACTAACATATAAGGTGCATAACTAACAAACAAGAGTCTTAGGACTCTTAGGCTACAGTCCTGAGGGAATACAGTGAACCACAATGACGTATTGATTCTCTATCACTGTTATCTACGAATCTGTAAGTGCAACAGAGACAACACATCGATCGAAGTTCGCGGTAAGCTTTACTGTAATAAGCAAACCCCGGATGACGGGAGCAAATGCGTTTGTCACTAGTGCTTAATTAAATATCGACTTTTCTATCGACATCCATACCAACATTTTATGAATTACAAATGTATAAATCAACAGTAATTAAGGCAACCGTACGTAATCAGAGGCATTGCGATTTAAAATTGATTTAAAGAAGAATTTCAAAGGGCACTTATTAAGATTACTTTTACATCCTCGGCGAAATTATTCAGAAAAAATATCAGAATGTGTTGACTAAAAAAATTGGTGAATTCATATTAAAAATCTTATATATTTTTTGATATCTGGAAAAGAAGTGGAACTACTAGGGAAACATAATTAGCATAATCTATAAATTTCAAATTAAAAAATCGTTCATATGGATGTCGATAGAATAGTCGATATTTAACTAAGCACTAGTGACAAACGCATTTTTGCTCCCGTCATCCGGGGTTTGGTAATAAGTATAATAAAAACTTACACATTCAAGCCCCTCTTAGGCCGGACATAATCTGTAAGTTTTTACGTAAGTAGTAGAGACGGAGCTATAGGTACTAAAAAATGCGATAAAGTCTCACGTCTCATTCCTTAGCATATCTCCGTTTCTATAATTTACATAAAAACTTACAGGTGTATTCACACAATGCCGTAACAGGTGTAAGTTTGGCCTTAAGAATCTTAATTGACTTACAGAAGTTTTGGCTGATTGTGAAGAACTACAAGACTACTGTACACCATTTATTACTACTCACTTTCATACACAATAAACTATTTGATTTATGATTAATGAATGGCAGTGGCATGGACATAGTACTTAAACAAAAACTTAAAGAATTCGTATAGGTAGTTAAAACACAAACAATGATATCACAGTTTGACGTCAACAGGATTTTTCGTGATAAGTAGGTTAAGGTTGAACACGGGTCACTGGTAACCACAGATACTAAACCAGAGGTTGTAGGTTCAAATCCCGAATAATTGATCACTAAAAATTAATTAATCAGCGGAAGTAATGGAGCTGATGTGAAATATAACGATATTTGAAGGAGAAATTGTACGAAGGCAAACGTAGTGGGAATATCAGATTAAGCCTACGACTTTCTTGTCGAGTTATTGGAAAAGCTATTGTAAAACTGTCAAAGTCAATATTGGGAATCTCATAGTCAGGGTGCAGCATGTGCCAAGATCCTTAAGTCAATCGTGGCAAAAGCAAATAAGGCATGAAAAGGATGATTAAGTAGGCCAAGTTTTAAAGACAAACGGGTCTTAATCGCGTAAACTTACGTTTAATTATATCCTGACGTTTCCGAAACGTCAGGATATAATTAAACGTAAGTTTACGCGATTAAGACCCGTTTGTCTTTAAAATATGAGTGATAATCGTGAAAGTTTAAATCAATATAAGTAGGCCAAGGTTGAAGGTAAAAATAACAGGCATCGTCAACCACGGATTCTTTGAAAATGACACGACAACGAGATCATGTAGTCTTTTGCACGTAAATATGATCTTAGTGTAGGTACTCAGTATTCGTTACCAAGGTCTTAACAAGCCACATGTTTGATAATAGCTAAATAGCTTGGTTTAGCTGAGCTAAGTTTCGAGTCAAGAGTGTCAAGACGTTGTTCGGACTAAAGTATGTTTTTGTAAGCCATTGTTTTTCAAGTACGATTTGAGAGTCCCCATAAAAAAAATTACCAATTAAATTTTTCAGGCTGTTACCGCGATGATTGCTACATTGTTATGGTATCAACTTGAACTTACAATGGAAACCAAGGTAGACGATAAAAGTTTAAGCCAATAACTATTTGTTAACAACGACGCGATGGTTTTACTGGAGCACAACTTCTATCATAAGGTACTTAATTGTTAACAAACCCACCACCTTCGTCATTCAATTTCTTGATTTACTTGACGACGCAATCCATCTACCTATATTTTCCTTAAACCACGGCCTAGGATTCTAACCGTCATCAAAAACATCTGCACTTCGATGAGTAATATTTACGAGACGGACCAGTCACAGTATGGGCATTGTTTACAATTTTAAATCTTGTCACGTATGCGTTTCCATTGAAGCGAACACAATTTAACATAGGCACAAAACTTACAAAATATGAAGACCTTTGTCCGGGTTTGTTTTTGCAACGATGTAATTTAAATATTTGCCGATTTTGATGATCTTGCTAAGTGGCCAGTATTCGACATAATAGTAGTTTATGCAACCGTACGTAATGAGGGGCATTACAACTCGAGTGTGGGTTTATGAAACGAACCGAAGGTGAGTTTCATAATAGCATCACACGAGTGTTGTAATGCCTGATTACGTATAGTTGCATACACTACTTTATCTACACACATATCACAAGTGCTCTAAAATGCGTTCAGAAACAAAGCTTTCTCATACTTGGCTCTCTACTTTTGCGGCAATAGGTTGTTAGTTGCGGTCATAGCTGCATTGAATATGTCCGGCGGAGTGCTCATATCGTTATCCGAGTCACTGCCACTCATTATCTAGTAATTATCAGTATTATCACAAAGTATTCAATTTTTTTCACAATTGTTCACTTGTAGTAGTAAGCCAACAAACAAAAGACAGCTGCTCGGAATGGCAGCGATTTGAATCTCTGTAAATTTTTTTTAAATCATAGACAATCGAGTGATGTCCCTAATCTTGTGTCACTCGATATGAAAATATCGTCCGATTGTAACTAAAAAACATACTGAATTAACTTTTTGTGTCGATGACTGGCTGAATATCTATAGATACCAGAATAGACACCCCACTTGAATCTGACAGCTGTTCCAAATTTAAAACTCATAACCTCCGGAAAAATCGTACATAATGTTAACTTTATGTATGTGCCAAGTTCTGATGGTGGGTAATGCTGGTCATTGTCTATTGTTTCTGAACGCGTTTAGAGCACTTAACGATATTTGTGTAGATAAATAATGTTCTACCATCTCTACGTTCCTTGGCGACAAGATACGTCACCCACTTGGCAGAGCAGACCCATATAGAATGACACCACCAGGGTAGCTAGAAACTTGACCAAGTTTACCCTTTTAACCGCCGTAGTTTGATATATTAGTTTTAGACATTCTATGACGAGCTCACCCCGCCATTTTCTGATAAATAAAGGTGCATTCAGACCAAACGAGCATTCGCTATTTTAACCCCCTACTCTACGAAATAAAATCGTTACACAAAACGTTATTCGTTGATTTCGTAGAGTGGGGGATAGAATAGCGAATGCTCTTTTGGTCTGAATGCACCTTAAGACAAATGTCTGGTCTGGTAATTTTTTTACGGTGTGTAAATTTGTCCCATTCCAATGCGAGCTCTGATCTGGTTAGTATAATTTTGTATTGGTGACTATACGGCGGTTAAAAAGGTTAAATGTTTGAAAGCTTATTTTAGGAATTGATGCTTAAACTTTATACGTGTGGTTCCGAAAACTCTGTCTTGGATTGTACGGTCTAAGATCAAGCCTTATCCAGGGAGGGTGTAGGAGGGACTGAGGGGTGTCAAACTGCCGCCGCATTGATCCCCGTTGGAGATTCAAGCAGCTATTTTTCGCTTCGAGCACAGCAGAACAGTAGGAAAACTCACCGAGCTAGATTTATTGTAATCCGTATTCCTCGAGCCATTCAGGATTGAGCCGTATCCGGTAGACGTTGGCGAGCTAAGGCTGCCTCCAGGTGAGCTTCTCCCACCAGGGGAGCTGGTTCGGCCTCCCGGGGACGCTGTGCGGCCTCCGGGCGAGGCCGTCCGGCCTCCCGGGGACCCGGTTCGGCCCGGGCTGCCCACGCGGGCGCCAGGGTTGATGGAGTTCTGTAGGTCGGCGAGCAACGCATCTGTGGACAAATAGTAAGATGGTCAGGTTTTGGTCTTGACAGGGAATCGTACATTGAAGTCATAATTAAAACATCTAAAGGGCATTTCTTTATTAGGCATTACGCGTTTTCCGTGGGTATCTCATAATTTTTTTGGATATCTTGGTATTCGTAGTTGTCAACTACGTCTACCAAGATATCCAGTCACGGCGGTGAAATGATGACGGCCCGAAAAGTGATCAACAACCTAACCTATTCCAAAATTTTTATTGACGAAGTGACATGTGTAATTTTTGATATCAACGCATCAATACAATTACATAGTGGCAGCCCATCTAAAATATTGGTAAGCGGGATCAAACTTGGATTCTTTAGAGATATACTCATGCGGCAGAAAATATGGTAATTTGTAGAGAATAACTATCGGGACTCGGGACGCTGTTTAAGGCTTTAGACCTCTAATTAGAGTTCGCCTATTTTAGTCATTTAAAATTGAATTGTACGTACCAGAATAAAATTAAAATCTAGGCACACATGGCCGATATTGTGTATTATTAGATTAGCAAGAAGGTATACTTAACATGTTAGAATTATTATTGTTTATTTTATAGTATTTCTGCAACAGACTAAACCAGTGAACGAAAATAAACATGGAAACCGCCCTTACGAACATTGCCGTTCAAATTATCGGTACTATTAGCACACAAACACAAATACACCCACATTGAAATAAGGCGATACGTTTACAGACTCTAATGAAAAATAGAGAGAACTAAATTATAGTCATCTCTATTGCACTAATATGAATAGTTAAGTGTAAGCGAAATGCATATAACGTCAACAAATACCAATCAGCAACAAGAATTCACTAATAACCTTCATGCAATGATTGCTACTCACAACTGGCAACCTAGACGTTTGCGGGTATTTAAAAATATTGTGACATGGATAGGTTTATGCCGTAAATTAAAGAGCCAGTCAAGTAATTCACTATAAAAATAATTAATATAATTTTTTGCAGTGTAAATAATTATCAAGGAGCGGAATTCCTTATAGCAAAAACTAAACTGTCAGAGGGATTGACCGAGGTGTTTTTATCGACTATCGATAAATAATTGATACTTGACGGTTCGTCGCTAACTTATTTATCGCAATCAGGCTATTAGGCAAACATATTATACAGTGGCGGCAGATTATTATTATACAATTATTTTGTTCTATGCCATTGTAATTAAATTATTTTAATAAGGGACAAAGTATGAAAAGTTAATCAGAAATGGAATACACATTTTTTTAAATATGGTTTAGAGTTAGTTGAACAATAATTATACCACGTGTTATTCAAAACATAATTGGTGAACAGAGACTTTTTCAAAAAATCCAACATTAGTAATTATGTCCCTAATTAACTATCTGGTCGCCACCTCACTCGTATATATCTAAAAGCCTAATTAAATTTTTAACGATGTTTCATTGATTATAATTTTGTTTATCGATAGTCGATAAAACACTTCGTTCAATCCCTCTGACAGTTTGATTTTTGCTATGAAGGATTCCGCTCCTTGATAATTATACAAAATATACCCAGTCTTAAAATGTAGTAATGATATAAAACAGACTAACACAATGTAAGGAAATATTTATTTATTTATTCATTTAAACTTTATTGCACAAAAGTAAAACTTACAGTAATTAATTAATTATTATTCGTTGTTGTGTAATAAGAAGAATAAAAGATTTATTGTATAATATAATTTCTTAATAGCAGATATGGGACGATGGCCAAATTGAACAATGTGGTCAAGCGTTAGTTTAGTTTAGGAAAATGAAAAACGTTATAATAAATATTAATTATTATAGGTAAACCAGAATCTGATGGCATTTTTAAAAGTGAAAAATTAAACGTTTTCTTACGGCAACAGTCAATTGATGAGTACAAATCGGTTAGAGTAAAAATCAGTATGGCGGTCTTATTAAACTGCGTAAACCTTTTTAGACAAGTAAAAGTCTTCATCTTTGAAATGAAGAGAACAAATTATAGGTAGATCTTTTGCTAGGCATACAATCATTTTCTCGTCTCTCTAATCGGACACCTTTTACCCATTTGTCTCTACGAATAGCATCTTGCGGTAATCTGAATGGAAGAAATGAAAATGCGATGTAAAATGGAAATATTAAATTTAATTATACATTTGAGAACTACGTACCTACTTTTGCATAGGTAGTTCAATCCCATGAAAGAGAAAAAGGAATTTATTAAAATGTAGTATATTGAAGTCAATTATCAGTTAATTAAAAAAAACATGCTTCATTGGGCATAACGACTTCCCTATAGTATCCTACTATTTTAAAACGTCATATGCTATTGTAAAATTGTATGGACTTACGACGTTTTAGTTTAGAACGGTAGTATAGAAAAATGTCATAAATATGATTATATTTATATTCAAAATTACCGAAGTTATCTGTTTATTAACACGTGATAAGTAATTCCCCTGTCCTTAGAATTACTATAACTGTTTTTACACCAGCCTACAGCACATGAAGGCCTTTTTAATTCGTTTTTATCGTTATTTATAGAAACGCATTCAGACATCCGTCAATTACTGTCAACTCGGCCAAACTGAAACAGCTCCACGAGTAGTTTTTTAGGAACGCCCACTCAAGAGTAGTTTGCGTTGAGTCATAATTGCACGGACAGGATGTTTCCATGGTTTATGTGCGTTCACTGGACTAAACTAACTCAGAATGACGTGTTACTTGTTTACATACTGGAATCCTAAACTACTTTGAGTAGCTGGTTTTTACTATGCGAGTAGATACTTATTCTCATCCTATCCAATTATTTAACAGTAAGCATGGAAGGTAATGTGTCCTAGAGGAAAACCTCATTTATCCTGTTCAAGTAGAACTTTTCATTTGACTAGTAAATACATCAAAATCTGGATTCTCTCATATCAGAAAAAGAGAAACACTATCGCTTGTGCACTTCGAGTACATCATTCCATCACTATCACTACTGTCGAGAAATATTGTTGTGCTTTTCTTTTGCACCTTAAGACCAGTAACACAGGGATTAAGTTTGATAAAGCATGTGTAATCAACAAGTAAGATATGTACTTAAGTAATTGGAGTTATTTGCCCGCTTATATAAATAGTCTGGCTGGATGATGTCATGGAAGTAAACGAGGGAGTTCTATTCGAATTGATGACATTAAGTATTTTTTGTCAACGGTTTTAATTTAATAACTGACAACTGTATCAACTGTCTGGCCTGGAATAACATAGCATTTGAATTATTAGGTACATTTGTTTCAAGTTACAGTGCAAACGATTTGTGTCAGTGCAGACTCTTAAACTAAACATTATGTTTTCTTTGATAAATTCCATTTTAAACACCAGGTACGTTTGTACTGATGCATTTTTTGTCATTTGTGATATTTTGATAATTGGATGTTAAAAAATAACAGAAATAATTATACTAAATGTTTTTTTTTTTCAAATAGGTCTCAACGGAGTATTTTTTTGTTTTTGGTTTCGCATGCAAGGAACTGCTTAACAGTCAAATAACAAAGACTTTATATATTTAGAAATATTTACAATGTAGATATAATTTAGGAATGGTTTATGTGTTATGGTTCTTAGCAACACTGTTGAGCTTTATCGAACAATGGGAGATTGTTAAATCTAACGAACTCATAAGAGGCCGGAAGCGTTTGGGCAATATCCAATTTTTCAGAACAGTGGCTCTCAGAAATTTGGGATGAGAGAAGTTGTTACAAATGAAGGAAAATTGTAAGGTATATACGTGGCACTTATTTGCAAATAGGGTTGGGAAAACTGGAGTCTTACGAGGTCTTTCGAATCCTGATTTAGTTTACGATTCATATTTTGATTCTTTTCAACAAAAGTAATTATAATCCATAATAATTTAAGTGATTTACCTAATCAAGTAATAACAGGAACTCTCTTGGAAATGAGGACTGCAATGAACACTTTCCTATGAACTCCCGCAAACTCACCGATAAATTTAGATGCGCAAATTGGTTACAAGACTTACTACTCGTATAGTCAAAAACTAGTTACCAGTAAAACCTAAACTTTAGTACAACGTACAACCAATACAATCCACGAAGTATCGCAGGAGACTAGCAACATCAGCAAAAAAGTTTCTTAGAATAATGATTCGTACCACTTAAGTTCAAATTACATGCATGAGATTGGGCTACATACGGAAGTAGTATTATGAAATCATTCAATTGAGACATTTTAAGATTTTTAAGCATTTTTACTGAATTATGTAGAACCTTAGAATACCTAATAGCGAAAGGATCTTATTGGACATTAGTAAGAATATCAAGTACAGTACATTTTTTATATTGTTTATCTATTCGTTATTCAATGTCGTCCAGAGATAAAATAACGTTATCAGAAACATTGAAGTCGCATGTCTTTATGTACAAAGATCCAAGTCAAGGAGGTTAAGTTTATCAACGGCTGTATAATAATGCTTTTTCTGGCTTAGCTTCTTAGTCATGAATGTAGTTATAATTATATTATATATACGTACAGATGTAGTGTAAAATCCTTTCCCTTCGGCTTTTCTCGGAAACACCCGAATTAATCTCCCTGTCTCGATTAGCTTCAGTGCAATATTACTGAAGTTCATTGTGACAGCAATATGAATTCGGATGTTTCCATGAAAAGCCGAAGAGAAAGGATTTTGCACTACATCTGTATTGACGATGATTGGCCTGGATTGATGCGACACGATGATTTCCTTGTTAACATCCAGGTAAAATTGAGGGTAGAGGCAGAGAAAGGCCGATAAATTTCAATCAAACAGCTGTTACGTGAATGATCTTTTGTATTGAATAATGAATCTATGCCATTTATTTCTGTTTGCTTTCCAAACAAATAAACATAATAATAAAGAATGTTGCCGTTGCGTCGTATCTAGGGGTCAAAAGATTGGCGGAGGCAAAAGATGAATGGCAATTACTCCACTCCACCGACCACGGATAAGAGTAATCGTGAAAGAAGAAGTATAGACAAAACTAAAATATCATATGACAACTTTAAAGAAAGTGAAGGATTTTAAAGCAGAAGGATTTTACGTATTTAATTTTCTTTTTGACGTAAGTACATTAAGTTTCTGAAACATAACAATAAGGAACAGGATAGAAATAAAGTAACTCTGTCCCTTTACCTGTAATATTTTCACGACTACCTATTAATTACGATATACCTATTAATAATAGCTGAATAGGTTTGAAAACTGATCGTCGTTTTGATTTTGCCCTATGCGAGGAGAGAGGGAGAGAAAAAGGTAAGGGGGAAATCAAACAAAACGAATTAACCACAAAATAATGTAGGTAACTAGGTACTAACATGACCAATCATGTGAATTTCCCTTCCTTATTGATCTTCAACGAATTACAACTAACATGAATTTCACATTCGCCAAAACCATAACACAAATAATGATAACATTTAAAACCTGGTGTGTGGTGTCCTCGAGAACGAGTTCTTTTCGGCGGGTTCAACGCCTTCGAACGGCTCCAAGCGAATAACTTATCAGCCGCTATTTAAATATCGAAGAGTGCGCACATTGTCCCTTATCGGGATTAATAGCGCTTTAGATAACAAGCACTCTACAGAGACCTCTTCTCAATACAGAACATCTCAAGGAGTATTTGACGAGATCTGCAGCATAAGTTTCAGTTTTCTGGTGGGTTTGTCACCGAAAAAACTGCCAACCCCGGAAAATATATAGTGGTATCAAATCAACCAATTGAAACCACTAAGACACTCGGGAACTATGTCAAAGTCATACTCATACTCATTCAATAATTGTAAAGTGACGTTGTAAATCAGATTACAAACGAAATATTTTAGTAATTTAGTTTTGACATGGGTTTAGTCCAATCGTAAGTGATACGTAAATACGTATTACAATACCAGAACACTATATACTATGTGATAGTCTGATAGAATGCTTTTAATAGGAGTCAAAAGTGATTGGCTTACATGGACTTCAATTGTTTTTCAATTCAATTACATAGCATCTTCACTCTGTCACGATTCCTTTAAACGAAACCTTGTCACTAATTGGGTCACGCGCGACAGGAATGAATTACAACACTAGCACTTCAATTAAAACTAAATCCATACCTAGACCATCGCAAGCTTCATAAACCTCAGCATAATCCGATTGTGGCACCAAATCCTTATGCGTTTTTAATATCTTCCCGTAAACATCGTCATTAACAGTATAATGAGTGTTGGACATTTTCGCAAGATCACTAAAAGGATTCACAGGACACTGGCTGGATTAAAAAACAAGTTGCATCCCAAGGGCAAGGGTTCTAAATTTAAATATCTCCTCGATTTGTGGTGCGCGGGCGACCGTGTTATGGACTAATGCAGTACTGATTCACCGCAGGCAAAAATCGCTCGGCTAACACATTGTTCACATAAACATTTGTGCTGTGTGGAGTCGACTCATCTGAACTGTAGCGCTAAATGGTCACTAGGACTATCATGGTTTGTTGTCGGTTTACCGCTTTATTTTGCTACAAGAGTAGCGTTTCTACGTAGCTTTAGATTCTTATGACTTAATATACTGACGTCAAGGAAGTCAAGGCTACTTTCGATAGTTTGGAGGATGTTAATGTTTTTTCCTTAGCACAAGCCAAAGTTAGGCCTTATAAGGAAAGGAAAGGTGCGTTATATTTATGAATAACAATGTAAATAACAAAAATAAACTTCTTATTGGTACTATTAAAAAAAAGCGGATATCTTTTTTTTAATAGTTCCAATAAGAAGTTACGAGTAGTGTTGTGCAACTCACTTGTGATGTACTCCTATTGAAGAACTCATTATCTCAGATTGTCAGAGAACTTCATACAGGAAAATTGTCATACTTCAATCCTCTACTCACTTCCATGTACTCTTGACAAATCACATCACACTACCAGTCACCACAAATACATTTTGTGCCTCAGTTCCATCACAAAAATATTCCACCGTGCAGAAATCTCAGCCTACAAATACCACATTTAGTCCCGAACGCAGCATTCGTCCTCATAAGTCCAATCACAAAAACATTCAGACATCACTATTTTTACACACAATAATCTTACAAATACGAAATTTGTCGCACGGCATTCTTGCTTTTAAGTCTAACCACAAACACATTCAGCCGTTGACGCACTAAATCCTACAAGGATACACAAATTACATTTTTTACCGCGGCTTCCGTAATCAACTATCATCACAAGCACTTCCCGTCATACAACATCTCATAAAATACATTATGTTACATTTTACTCGCTAAACCAACATTGACGTTAGAACTGACAATACTAACATGACACATAAAACAACGAAACTGAAGGAATGTTTGTTTTGTATTCAGCATGAGTCCAATGACCCATAGTGGCCATAAGTCACGACAGGGCCCCTCCTTGGGACATTCGCTCAAAAACACACAAAAGTCACAAAAACCACTGCGTACTCTTTTTATCTCTGTGTGTGAAATCTATCTAGACAATCTATTTAGTAGTTTGACACCTGACGTTCCGTCACCGGTGAAAGATTGCGTTTACAAAGTTTGTTGGAGTAAAATTTTAAAAGGCAAAGTTTTAAATGCGGCAAAAAGTGGAACAAAAAATATGAGAATCGTTTATTTGATTAGTATTAATTAAATAGGTTTAAAAAACAGTTATCAGATTCAATAAATTGACACTTTAATAAAAAAAATTACGTTTTCTGCGTGATGTGCATTTAATTTGGTTTTAACGGACTTTGTAAACACGTACTAATGTTTGACACAGTTTGACTTGACAGAACAGAACAAAACATGAAAATAACCTAACATTACATGAATCGTATCGGAACTATGAGATACCGGCAAGCTCTTAAATGCAATGTAAAATTGCTTGTGATGTTTAGGTATTTGTTTTGTGAGTTAGTTAAAATATTGTGTAAATAATACTGCTTGAGTACTAGCGGTTCCAGCGGCAGGCCATAAGTGGTTTGCAAAAAAAGTTAGTGATAACTCACGTAAGATGTGTATGTGATTTTTGGTTTCTTTACAATAGTGTTGTTTGATCGGTATATTTTAACGACGAGGCCTTATTGTAAGTATTTAAAACTTTTGGTGAATGAACTTCTACTTATTTTAAGGTTAGTCGTAAGATAATAGTTTATTTTCATAAATAGCAAGTAAGTACAGCAACTATTAAAGAAATATTCCTTTGTGAAGTGTGGATATGGACAGGATGTAATAAAAATAGCCAATAATATGTATAATTTTAACCAATTATATATAAGCATTTAATTAAGTTGCCATATAGCTAAGATTGACTTGAAGGATCCCTCCCTTGCATGAACATAGATACAGATGTAACCTTTCTTAACATTTCTTAACTTTTCTTATATTTTATTTTGAGTAACACACTTAAATAATGCACTTCATTTGAAAATTAATCATTCATATTTCACAGATAGGCATATATGCAGTTATATTAAACCGGTGAGAGTCGGGTGAAAAAAAGTTAAACAATAATAAACTCTAAATATATAATAAATAACTATACATAACATAAGTCAAACGCTGGGTATGAGATACCCTGCCACATTCCTCCGGGTTAATATTGTATACCATTTTTTTTGTTGCCGATGGTACTATGGTTGCTGGAAATATATTAGTACCTCACTTCATTTGATGGAAGATAATGTCCCATAAAATTTTTGGAAATGATGTACACATACAAACTCATTTTAAATTGATGTCCTACCCAACACTAGTTACGAGACCAATTCCATAAAAAGTATCAAAAAACCCTGACAAAACAAACATTGTTTAACTAGTCAAAGTATGCTTGCATCTAAATGCATCGGTCTGTGGAACCGAGGAAGGAAGTTTTAAGAGTGGAATCAGTAATTAAAAGTAAATTTGTTTTGACAAACTGATGCTCCCCATAACGTGATCCAAATTTTGCTGAAGATAATTTTTGAGAATTTTCATCGGCAGCAATAGGCAACATGTCCTCACAAGTAGTAAATAGTAAAGCGCAGCTTGTGTAGTAAAACTTGCAAATCGCTTTCCGCTGAGAGGTTGCAGTGATCAATGAACGCTGACGCCGAGTGGAGACGTCGTCACTGTGTCCGCTCCGCTGGTTGCTCAGGCGCACGCGAGTCGAGGTGTCGCGGCAAACCAACTAATCGTCTAGTGCAAGTGTGATCAGATAGTGCCTCGCTGGCGAGATAGGCTACCCGTAGTACCCGTTACCTACTGTTTGATTAATACAGCAGGTGACAGGTTGTGCGAGATACTGTGGCAAAGCAAAATGTGGCGTCACTCTTATACTGCTATATCCTCCTGCCTCCTGCCGCACAGACAATAAAATTTGCCAGTTAATTTTAGATTCATACTGTAGGAAGTAGAATAGAATTTCATTTGTTTAAGGAGTCCTTTTTATAGGCCTCTGGGAGGTTAAGGGATATTAGGGATGCAGTGCATTGAGATTAAAAAATTTCGAGCATTGTATCACTTCCACTTCAGTGCTCCTCAGAAGACAGACACATTTTTCGATTTGCGACTCATGGCGTTAAAGGAACTGCGAACCAAGAAGGTAGGACAGGAGGATGAGAATACTCTTGGGATGAAGTTATTTTGTAATAAAACAGAGAGACGGTTCATATTTTAAAGACAAACGGGTCTTAATCGACCATGACCGATGTTGTGACCAACCTTTTTGTACCCTCATAATTCAAAATAATGGATGTGATTCGAAAAATCAGAACGGAAATAGGTGAAAAATTACCATCAATGCTTCCTGCAAAGAGCACATGTATGCTGGTTTATTGGAGACTTTAACTAGACCGAGTTAGATGAGCGATCAGAACAGCAACAGCAAAGAGTGACGTGTGGCCCGAGGAATGCGCGCGCGCCGTCTCGTCGGCGAAAGAGATGGTTGCTTGCTGCTTGCGATGAAATTTGCATTAGGATTCATATATATAATAGGCACATATCCTCTTATTTATTCGTTTCTTTTGCATTTATAATGCATATCCCAATTTAAAACGCAATCACATAATTTGTTTAGGTTATAAACAATGAATTTATTGATTTACTAATGAAATTATGTATGACAATTTTTTTTTTAATAAAATAATCTTTAGTTGTCGTCTACATCTAGAACATTGTTGTGGATTGCCGCGAAAACATGATACATTACGAAACGTCGGCGTCTGGCGGTAAAAATCTTACGCCTGGAAAATACTCCGAGCATATTTGATACCGAAATCTTTGCTACAGGAGAAATGATAGGCGTTACGCTTCATGATTCATATATTATTATCATAGCAACGTCCCAGCAAACGTTCTTTTGATTTTCGCCATTTTCCAAAATAAATAAATTGACGATGGTAAGTATACTTAAATTGAAGAAGGACGATATTGTAGTGCCAGAAAAGGAAATATGGAAAAATATGGAAATAAAAATAATTAAATTAGAACATCTATTTACAAATCACCACTATTCTGATGTTGTTGGTATTCTATCAATATTAGCTCATTATGGACACTGAAAATAGTTATTACGAAATGCAATAAACAAACAAGTAGTATAAATCGAGGGACCGGAATTTTTTTTTATTAGTCGATAACAGTTATCCCCAAATAAAAAGTCCAAGGTCCGGTTTGAAATTTGTAAACATGTAAATCCAAACGAGGGTTAGCAGCCCTTTCAAGCATATTACTGTACGAAAGAGCTGTTATCTGACTTAATTTACAGAGACGTGTCGATGGGTGTCAACATCATAGCGAATTGATTATATGTATGTAAGCCGAATTTGAGGTCTAAAAGTAAGAGAAAGCCAAGAAAGCAATGAGTAAACTGAAACCTATACATCAGAATCATTCTGGTAATTAGTAGCTGAAATTAGTGATACCTAAATATAAGTCGGTAATAAATCAACGTAGATTACATAAGACAGTGTCTGCATTGTTGTGGGCTCGAAACCGCAAGGTTATCGGTGCGCTGACACCAGCGTCTCCTTGGGAAACGATACAGGGTGGCGAATTACTTATACAGACACCGCCGCGTCTGATAATATCTGTAAGAATGAACCGACGTACACGACAGAACGAAGTGGAAGAGAAACATAGAAAGATGAGGGGCTACAGATAATTTGGAAATTTCGAGCATAATTAGGCTCTCATACTGCAATGACGCGTTATTTAGAGTGACAGAGTTACTGATCCTAAACACCATCCATACATAGCTTGGAAAAGAGAGAGCGTTTTGGCATATTTGACACTATATTTGTCGATATTATCAGATGTAAGAGTCAGCACCAAATACATTACAGGAGTCAAAGTGGCCAGATATACAAAACATATGGTGTAATTGGTGTACCGAACTATTTGTCTAGTCTAATCTACCTGCTATAGAGTATTTGACGCTGAATGTACAGTAATATATCTTAAATAATTATTTGTGGGAATTTAAGAACGCCTAGCCGAGTATCTGGGCTGGCTAGCGTAAGAAAAGGAACATGATTAAAATTTCCGGGATAAAAAGGACCATGAATTTCAGAAGCACTAATATCAACATGATCTAGTTTGCTGTAGTTGAATCAGAAACTATTAGTGATCCTGATTATGATCCCCTATAAAATGTATCCAGAAAACCTTAAGAAGGTAACAGGAACATATATGTCAATTGCTCGCATAGTTCGCCACTTCATTACACATGTATACGTCCAGTCTAGGTGTGTCGGACCTTAAAGGGACAACCGCTGTAGTAAGAAATCTGAGCTTTCTGGTTTTTACACTCAACACCATCCAAACATTGAGATACTAAAAAAGATTTACAATGCTTCTAACGTAGCAAATTAGCAAATAAATATTGCTAGCAGAGAAAACTTCAAGGGTCTCGCTAACGGAAACGAAATAATGACTCAAGGAATACTAATTGGCAGCCCATAATGCCTAAGAATAGCAGAAACCATCACAAATCTCTCGTCCCTCGACTAGTTGGCCGCAAATTGTAGGCAAACAAACTCAAGTGAAGCAGCAGTTAAGATGCCACCGACGAATGGATAAAATCAAACAAAAAGCTCTACATTAGCTGCGATTGCGTAAGGTTTGTTTATTGGCCGACCGATCCACTAACACGCAACGAATATAGCACAAGGCCGCTCTGTAAAAGCACCCTGACTCATGGAGTCAGCTCCTGGATGCACTTACCGAGGTAAGCGCTGAAGTCGGAGAAGTATTTCCTCCAGTCCTGGCTCTTCAGCTCGGGCGCTGTCGACGGCGCTCGGTCGATGCTGTACTTCCGCTCGAGCACAGGGGAGAACGAGACAGACTTAGGGGATGCGGAACGCGTGCGCACGGACGCCATCCCTCTGGCGGGTATATAAGGCGGAGCGGGACGGAGGCGCGGGCAGTCGTGGCTGGACCACGGCTAGGGGAAGACTGGGTTATTTTCGCGCGTGATAGACAGGGTTATCGGCGCGCGCGCTCGGTGATAGCGGTAGCACTGGGAGCTGGCGGCGTTACGCGACGCGCTATTCCCGTCAGGTGGTCACTTCCGTTTCTATTTCGCAATAGGTTTCGGACAAACTTCATTAACCTGTTGACTTACTTTACGCGTTCGAACAGTTGAGAAAAACGTCTATTAGTGTTGGCGCGCGAAGGGCCGGGAGTTACGTAAGCGACGCGTGGGCGGGCGGCGCCCTTCGCTTGTTGACAAGGAAACATCTGTACCTACGACTAACTAATCGTTTCTAGCATGGTTGGACATCGCAATATAGTCCCGTTATCTTCTTACAAGCAATTTGCGACAAAACATTGATATATGTCGCATAGGTTACCGAAATAAATACGCGTGTGTAAACATTCACGTCGGTGATGTCAAGCGCGTTAACAACATCAATTATGTAAACAATACGGTTTCATTGAACATATTATTTTTGCTGTAGCTTGTATGTAGGTAGATAACAAGTACAACAACGCAAATTACTGTAACAGTTATTTTTAGCAAGTTCCATGGACCGTTCACCGTACATTTACATTAAAATGGGTTTCCCATTAATTATCTTTTCAAGAATAGGAATTCTACTACCGTGTATATGTATTTGATGTCTAAGATTGTATATATATTTATGCCCATGACGGTACAAATAGTCGTATAATGTAAAGATGTACCTGTCTAGTGCGTACATTCTTGTACACAACGAGATGCACAAAACTGTATGCTCTACCAATATTCATTTCATACCAGATATCTGCCAAATGTGTAATGCATGATAATCTCGAAGCTCGATATTACTTCAAACGTATTTTAACATAACTGATGTAAAGTTTTAAGGTAGTGGCGATATTGCTTCAATGGTATTTTAATGTAAAATAATATACTGTTTTAAGATAACTATCACAAAACATAAGTCTCAGTCGGTACGCACTACAACACCATTTTAGGGATCGAATTAGATCACAATCAATATCCCCGCGGGTTTTCTTAAAACAATTCAATTCCTCATTTATCGTTCTTTGTTGGAATCAGAGTAGTGGGCGCCCTGTGGGTGGAACTGATTGAAGGTCTGGTCCACACGAGCTGGCAAAAACGTGCGTAAACAGATATTTATGTACCTGGCTCGTGTAAATGGTCCATGAAAATGGAGCCACCGCATATGCGAAACCACGAGTTTAGTGTTACGTGGTGGATCAAATTCAGTTCGCTGTGGTCGAATGGAATAATTCGTCGCGTTTTGGGGTGAATATAAGATTAAGATTATTTTAGATTGGTCTGCCTCGTACGTTAACGATTAATCAATCTTTATAGAGTAAATTGAAAAGAAAAGCAAAAGCGAATAGAATTTCGGGAGTAAGGGCCGTACGTAGACGTAGTGGCAGCGTGCCTCGTGCGAAAACCGTTTATTTAAACTTTTGCACCCCGGAAGACTCACGTCTTGAAGATGTGACCTACACTACAGAATAATAAAATTACATTTGTCCTTTCCGTCTTATAGACACATTGATAAGACCGAAAGGGACAAACGATACGTATCGGCTTGCTAAGTTAGGAGACCTTTATGAATAATGGGGTAAGAATATGAACCTTATCTGTCAGCAACACAGCAATTGCTTTTACAGCGGCCACCTTGACATTTAGGTTTTGCTGACGAGACAAAACCACATTTCAGTGGTTTCTGGCGTTGAAAGGATTGCTAGTCCTTGAACTTATATCATATCATAATTTCATAAAGTATTATTGTGATTTGTGACTGTTGAATAAACTTGTAAGTTTCCATTACGTCCACGTAGGTTGGTTAATACTAGCGTTCATAATCAATTTTAAGGCACTAACCAACTTGAAGCCAACCTACTCGAGTTCAAGGTCTACTGTCAAGGTTTCAGTTCATTAGATACACTACAGCATAGAAACCTAGAAATGATTATTCCAGAAGTGTCTTCGATTTGATTCATATAGTCTTATTAGTCTGATTACATAGTAGATACCCAATTGAATGCACGTAAATTAACGTATCAGTCAGCCAAGTTATGCGCTTACACAAATCGTAAATTGCGAACAATTAATTCTCTTAGTCACAAAGATGCTCAAAATTTACAAATTTCGAAGTGCGTGGTAAAGCTTTACAACGCGTAATACCTAGGTATTTTATTTGTACAAAATTTATGAAAAATAGGAAGTGTAAAGCATAAAACAATGGTACCATGTGTTAGCTGTGTGCCATGGCACATGGGGTACAATATTCGGTAATCTGCTCCCAGACCCAAGGTCAAAGGTATTCAGAACCGATAATAATTAAAAAACCGAAAAGAACTAAAACTATATACATACAATATAAGCTTTTACAATCAGATCTCAATCTAGTCCCCATGATACCTACATTACTCAATTTACCCATCAAGCCTGCTAGTCAAAAAAGGGTGCGCCAAGATTATTTCTACAAAATAACTCAAAACCAAAAGGCTTTAAACGAGTAAGAAAAACCGTATCATTACAAACTTTTTAGTCTAGGCTGCAGTATAATTGTTTCATCTGATTCGATTAGTTTAATCGCCGGAAGACGCGACAAGGCAACTCGCGACTGACGGTTCAGCGAACCGCGAAAAATTGTCATTGGACATGGACAATTCTGATAGAGGAAGTTAATAAATATGTAAGATAGGTAATTGATAACTGAGATCAATCAACTATTTTATTTATATGGATCAACTATTTTCAGACGCCAAAAGCGCTAAAAGTTCAACAGATTTCATGATCATGAGATGAGACAAGACAACATGATCAGTGGGATACCAACTATGGATATATTATTATAAGGGCAAACAATCAAAAGGAAACACAAACAAAAGATATAAAACTGCCGTATAAAAAATACTATTTCATTGTAAAATCCTACTGAATAGTCCAAGTATATAATACTTTAAATCGAGATTTTGAATAACTGTGAGATTAAAAGCTTAAAATATTTATAGTGTGACAAAAATGCAAGCGAGGTATTTGAGTAAAACGTATTTAGCTAACCTACTTTTTTCATAAACCTATTTTCTATCTGTACAATAAACAAGTGTTGCTTCAGATCATTCTAATTTATGACACAATAATAGTTTTAGAAGCAGTTTTATGTTATAGTGTGGTGTGAAACAGAAATAAAAGTGTCGCTTTTACACAATCCTGTAACGGTGTCTGGGGCAGTATTCTAATTTCATGAGAGCTTTTGATACCACTGATGAAGTAACGTATCCTACCAATTAGACGATAATTCTGTTTACTTAAGAAAATGTATCCACACGAGGAAATCGAATAACTTTAATAGCGTATTCCGGAAATCGTAATAAGAAAAAAATGTTACATGAACGCGGTTATAAGTTATTGGGTTTTCTCGTGTTATCTCGGGTGTATATGATTAAGGATTTGGATTAAGTCGGAAAATCTGTATAAGTTGAAAAGAAAAAACATGCTTTTGTCCAAAAACACATTTTTGATATATACTTTAATCCTGAACATTACTTTTTTTAGTTATTTAATTTAGAATGTACTCGTGTCTAGCGAACTCAAACTTGACACTTGACAGGGCTATGTCGTTTCGTTCCTAAATTCCTGTGATTCCACAATCAGATCATCAGCAACCGTGAATTTGATAAAATTTTACACACAAAATTTGATAACAGACAGAAAAAAACATATTGTCTAAAAAATGCATGTTCTTAAATATTTTGCTCTTTTCATAAACTGGCTTAAAAATCATACGTCTTTCTAGTCGGAACAAAAAAGACCCAAAGATCTGACTGTTAAGTACCCGTAGCTGGGAACCTACCATGGGTCCGTCCAGTCTGAGTATAGAAGATACTGCAAAAACGCTTTTTGCAGTGTTCAAAAACGTCACGCTACGTCAAAACAAAGAAACCTCGGTTCTAACTCTAACCTAAGAGGCAGTGTGCGGTATTCGTATTCTCATTCATTATTTAAGTTGTTAAAATATGATATATTTCTACCACGGTTTTAATTTTACGCGTAAATATTCGTTTTACATATTAGTTACGTTTAACTCAAAACCAGGGATCGGATAACGGTTTTTGCTCCATACAAAAGAACGGTTCGAATTCCGTTCTTTTTCGTTCTTCGGCTTATAATTTTTTTGTTAATGGAGTATTTCAAAAATATGATGTCAATAGTTAATGTTAATGTTGAATACTACATAAAGAGTGAAAAACATTTAAAAATATTGAGCTATTTAGAGGTTTTTCTAAAAAACCGGTTCCGATCCCTGCTCAAAACACGTAGTACACAACTACACACCTTGGATTACATAGTACATACTAGTATCTACTATTCTGTACTCAAGAGTCTCAAGGTTTATTTTGTTATGTGCGTTATTTGTTTTCTGAAACAATTAATGCGATCTTACAGGAGTGTTTTTACCAATTACAGAAAAAGCAGAACCACGATTGTTCTTGTAGACCGTTCGGATGTCTTATGATATGGCCACGACAAAAAATGTAAACAAAAACAAAACACGTTAATTATAAAAGTATCTAAGGTTTATTAATAGTAAATCATTACCCTCCTATTATCGGAAAACTGACAAGCGGAGAATGCCTGCCAATCACGGGCAACGTAAATATATTGTAATCGTTCACTAGAATGACATGTGTCAGTAGTGTCCGTACTGGCTTTTAATAAAACCGTATCTAGCAAGTGGCAGTATTCTGACAGCTTATAATCAATTTAAAGCACATGTTAATATGTAGTGTAGGGTATCAACGGTTAATGTCTACTGTGTGAGGGTGAATCTATTTGAACTATGTACACTTTTAATTTAGACGGCGGACGAATCAGTTGATACAATTAAGAGATCAAATAAGATATCAAGAATTTAAACAACGAAAGGAGAGGTACAGATGTGTAGGTATATATCAAGATTATCAAGTAATATAATTATGTTGGCGATGATAGTAACGGATCTTCAATATTTTAAAACGAAAGAAGACGCATTTTGAGGAAACATTCAAACGTTAAAATCGTGAAAACATACAAAATGAAAATGTATGATGGTAATGGACAAACAACGGGGATATAAACATCGTGCATTAGCTACAAGTAAGAGAACAGTTTAATAAAACGCTCTATAGAAGGCTGTGATGAGACCAGATCGACATAGTGGAGCATCGGCTTTGTTTATGTAGATAATTATTGTGTAGGCTTTAATCGGATTGCCGCCCACATCACCGACCAAGAATACTGTATGGCACGTTACTTTAGACTAATTAGTATTTTTTTATCCTTCATTTAAAAACGTATTACTATCAGTAGAAAAATCATTAGTGACACTAAATATCTTTGCAATAGTGCTTCGGAAAATTGAATTACTGAAGAGGAAGGAGACACGAGAAATCTTGCGGTCACTAATCAAATAAAGGTTTAAACATAATGATAATTTAGCAATAGTACAATCACTAAGGTCGTCTTCACATCGTATGAAATGATCATAAAGGTAAATTATTTGTAGCCAATTATTCCCAGCTCTATCCCTCCAGGAGTATTAGACAGTCTTCCGTGTTTACTACAATAACTCATAATTATGTGCATGTTTAGTTTATTTGAACTTAAATATATGGTTAATATAGTTGTGTTTTACTGCACTAATGATTGCAACTTTTTACTGTGACAGCCATGACAACATCATTGTGTGAACTGTTGAAGTCAGTATCGACATTGATTGATGGTGAGATACAAAAGTGACCCTTTATTGAATAGAGCCTACCTTGACTTCCGGTATAGTGATTCTGGGTTCGTTTTTAATTATTTAGCTAGTGGGCAGAACATTGCTTGCCTCAACGAGTACTTAAAGATGGGCGTATTGTAGGTATTTGTAAGTCATCATTGGCTCAATTGGAAAGTTTTCGGATGCAATGACGTGAATATATTGATTCGATTTAGTATCCATTACCTTAAAATGCTGTTTCGATGGAGTATAATTTATTGGATAGTAATGTAACTCATTTAATTATAAATATTGATGCCTAGCAGCCATTTTTAAAATTGAAAACATGCTCCTCAGAGTAACGAATATCTGGCATCTTAAATTTATACATAGATAATTTGAAGAACATTTATGTAGCTCTAGTTCAATCGGAGTAATTCGGAACTAAAATCAAGATACGGCTGCCGCATGTGGCATCAGATAACTATTAAATGTAACATGTAACAAAGAAGCTAATCTCGGCGCTCGCCTGTTGAATAATGCAAAAGCGGGTGTCATACAGATTGACACGGTACGTCAAATTTTCACACCGTGCGGAGAAGGTCAGGGTATGATATGGTGTTGACGCCGCTGCCTGCATACCCATGAGATCTATTCCTGTGTATCTTACAGAGACGTAGACGCTCAATTTAACAAGATAACATTAAGACTAAATGAGGGAAAAATTACAGCTTTCAGGGCTTACAGCTTCTAGGAATATGTTTAGTCATTTCCGTGGACTCTTTGAAATCAATATCAGAGATGGCATAATGTTGGAACTTGATGAATGATACCGAGAGATCCAACACGAATCTCTCAAAAATATGTTATTAACGCTGACATCAACATGTTTATCGCGGATTTGACGCTCTACCCTTCATACCAAACTATGTAAACATTGCCGGCAATTTCGATTTACAAGGCCAGCCTACGCGGACCCCTATTGCTTAATGTTCCCAGCAAAGACAGAAGGATGTCTTCCTGTTCCTAAAACTATCGCAGGTCAGTGTAGACTGGTTTGTCCGAGCCCTGCTTTATTTATAGGCAATTAACACCGACGCCCGCGTGGCCACGCTTCACGTGGTTTTGATTGACTGTTGACATTTTGTGTTGCCAACAAACACAAAGAACAATATACCTAAATGTCAACTTCGACATAACCGACACGGACGTCTATAGGGTACCACCTCACTGGGGGTTCCAAAAGCGATATGTTACTCAAACTACATGTAGATTTTTTGTTCATCAGTATATCATCATGATGTCTCGATAGCAATGTTTTAATATATCTACATAGTAAATATTCCTAAAAAGGACAGGCCCCTGAAAAAGGCAATGTATAATAAAAGTATCTTAAGGATAGAAAAGGAAAATTGTAAACCTGTAATCAAAACTCAAAACATACATAGGTCGAAGGCTAATATCTAAAATGTGTGGAGAAATTAATTTTTGAACGACATTTCCACCTTTTTAGGAGTACAATCATTGGTTCTAAACTTCTATTGCCTACGATTTGGGTGGGTTTTGGATTTTCCCAGGCAACAAGATCGCTCTAACTCTAAAGCTCTACCAAGTCCTGAACCTAAGTCAGATAAGACCTAAAGCCCAATCCCAGACCGCCCAGTGCATCCGGTATGACGTTGTTGCCAATGCTTTTAAAACAAAAACGCAACAATAACATAGTTTACGGTTTTCGCCGCACGCGCATCAACGAGTGGGTGCAGTTATTTTTACGTCCACGCTCTAATTACTATATTGTCCCGTAGGGATTCGCCAGCTCACAGTACGACACGAGCACTTCACAACCGTCGCGAATCGATTCGACAAAGCACAGTCGCGCCGCGAATTTAACGAAGCATTAATTTATCTGTGCGTTTTTTCAAACGCGCGCGTCGGTTAGATGTCGTCGCTGCGACTGGCGGGTCGCAGGCGCGAGTCGCAGCAGTCTGTAGGCCGGCTTCTAATGATCTTCGTTTCATTGTGCGGAATCGCGTTTAATGGGGACGTGTGGGCGATAAACGCACCGGCGTCCAGGGAAGGTCGCTTAGCGGGCCGGCGTTCTCGGAAGCTGTCGCGGATGGGAATGCAGGACGCCCGCGACAGGAATGCTGCTTCCTACTGGCTACTTGTGAAATGGACTACCATTTCATACAGGCTACGTAACTTTTCGTACTTTACGTAGCTGTGCAATAATCGCATTGAATCAAACCGCTTCTTCATTCAAATTATCCTCGTCTAGTTGAAACTTCAAATAGACGAAAGCCTTTTTCGTGTTATTTGATTCATGCAACTGCCTCACAAGCTATCATTTCTCTGTAAACTGTAATTTTGAAAGGATGTACCCCCATATCTCATATATCCCTCTTGAATATTGCATTATGCTATTAATCTAAAATGGCCGTTAGTCATTTTCCAAATCCTCGATGTTTAATTCTACGTCATTTCATGAACGTATAACTCCAAACATGGGGTACCTAAATGGTAAAATTGCCTCCAAGCCGCTACTACCGGAACAAGACCAGGCCCACTCCAGTGTTCCAATTAGCCAAGATCGTACTTCAAATGGGTATAATTGATGACCTAACGATTGCTAATCTCTTGTTTTTTCTGTTGGTCATCAATGAGGAACGTAAAACCAAAACGAATTAATTCAACCAAAAGAAGCACTGAATATATATTGACGGTTCCAGCTCCCAAAACCGTTTCTTTTTTGTTACCAGATTATTTAGCATTTTCGGTAATAACTACGAAAGCATTCATTCAGTTTCTGGGTCATTTTGGGAAATTAGGTGGATTTTGTTCAATTTTGTGGACAGCCTACATCTTTTTTATTAAAATCGAAGATGTTATCCATAAGTGCAAACATTTTGAGAATAGCTCGTACGAACCAGCCGTGACGAATGTGGCCACGAACGATTTCGTGTCCACCGACCCGAGTCAAACACAAAGTAGGCTTTACGATATATAATCATTATCTAACTTAATTATAATTAGACCCGCTTCCCGCACAAGTGGGCGATGGCTATTTTTGGCAGCTTGATTTAAGGCATGTTGGTATTGGTACTGACCATTGGTAGAACCGAAGTAAAGGGTAATACATGGCATACATGGTGTTTTGGTTTCTTGTGTCTGATAACCCAAAAAGTTCTGAAAAAAATATTTATAAAAATACATGTTTTAATTTAAACTAAAACTATCTCATTGATCTGATATGTAAAACAAACTTTATACAATTTATTTATTAAATATGGATAGATATGATTTATTTTGTAGCCTACAAAGTTAATCAAATGAGATTATGACAAATCAAATTATGACTAATGACAATACGAAAATAAGACAATTAAATTATTACTAAGTGTATGAATATTGAAATATCAAGTCCACTGTTTTGGCTTCTATTTCATCTAACTGTGTTTGTTTCAATAATATGTATTATTACCGATGTTCGTTTCCCTAAATAAATAAGTAAATTAACTATTTTGTGTAAATTAGGATATCGCCATAGAGAACATTATTTTATATGAAAACCACTTGTTTATTGAAAACCAGTTGAAACAACATGTACCCATAAATTGAAGGGCCTGTTACCGAATTATTGAAACATGTCCCCATTCCCACATGTTCAGGTGTCCCCCCCTAATAAATTATCTTAGACCGCGTCATAAATGGCGGTAATGACCAATTTGTATGCAGTGAAGAATGTTCATTTAGTGCCAATTATGATAATCCCACTTTGCTAGTTTTTCATCTGCAATAAGCGTAGAAACCGTCGTAGTTGTAAATATTTATATATACTATTGATTACATTAAGATTTAATATTAGGTATATGAAGGGTCCACGGAAAGAACATGTCTAGTCAATTCAAATTACAGAAGGAAAAACCATCATACTTTTAACTTGATTTTTTAAGCACTGGACATGTTTTTTCCGTGGATATTAACCTAAAGCGATCAAAGAGTTACTAACACTTATGGCCTATTTTACAATTCAGAGTTTTAGTGTTCATAATATTACACATTACAAGTTAATAATGTAATTAAATGAATGAATTTGTATGATTTAAAACGGGTTACGTAAATTTGAATTATTGAGCACCCGATATTTTGGCACTTGCAAAAAATGCCATCTTTATCGAGTAAATTGACCGGATGGCATTTGCAATAGTGCCGAAATATCGGGTGCTATATAAAAAAAGTTATTCATGATAAACCTTTGGAATTAATAAAAATCATAAGATATATATAATAATTGTCAAAAACTGACAAGGAGAACCTAAACTGAACCGCACTAAGAGATCATGGTAGAACCCCTGAGCAATTTAAGGAGCTCATAAACATACAAGTGTCAAAAACACCGCAGTCAATACAACTGTCAAATTACCTTATCGCCAGATACACGGAGAGCCATGTAAAACTGTCAAACCTGATTAACCTAATCAATTAACAGCATTCTTTGATTTGAGTGCATTCGGTCATTAAAATAGACGTCGAATGTCATATCTCTAGTTCTAATGCATCGTCCTACTTATAGTAATTTGGTGTGTGCTTATCAATACGGCCTTTGGCGTTTTGAATCAAAAAGGGTTTTTATAGCTTTGTAGCTAATTCGGATATAATGTATGTAGAATTTTCAACCAATGAAATAAAAATGATCCACGTTTAATAGTACATTATAATACAAATGCGCTAAGTTGATCATTATACTCGAGGCGGTATTGTGAGATAAGATAGCTGAGAGTATAATGATCAATGCACACGAGTTTCATACGACGTTTTTCAACACACTTGCGCGGAATAACCGACTTTTAGTAACACTTTTACTAACTTTTGTTGCTAGGTAAGTACTACTTACTTTAGGTACTATCCCAAAGTTATGTTTAACCTTTTTATTTTATTCTTGTTGATTACTTGAAGTTCACAGTTCACATAAAAGTAATAACAGTAAACACAACAAAATAAACGCAACAAACATTTGGAATTCACTTCACTCCAAATAACAAATACAATGGTAACTTTAAAACGGCGCGCGCATACCTAAGGATTTTTTAAAAGCGTGCAAATTTGTAAGGCAGCTATCCCATCGACAGCCAATATAAAAAAAACTGCGAATCATTAACGATTATCATAAAATAATAATACGATAACTTTACATTTAATATAATTACTTGATAATTTGGATGCACAATTTAAATATTTTATTTATTTATTTACGAGAATTTATAGTATTTTGAAGTAATATTCTGGATTCCGCTATTTCTGCCACATGTCAACTCTTTGGTCAATTTAAAAAATAAACATCACCTGGCTAAATTTGAATGTTTCATCTACATGACATAATACTTGCAAATGTTTGCAAACATACTTGGTCGGGTTATGGTATTACCGCACTAGAACAATAACGTAATGAAAAAGCACGCGTGTTTAATACTGTGGATTATGAGCCTAATAGCGGTTCAATAATACCTACGTTACGAGCAAGTGTGTTGAAACACTATTTGAGGCCATTTCGTAGCTTACACGTCCTTATTTGTATAATATTTATTTTTTCGTCTCTGTATTTTGTGTGTGCTACGAATATGCTATTTAACATTAGAATTAAATAAATAAAATAATAAGATTAATAAGTGTCGCCAACAACCGACAGTACCGTTGGGGCTAGTTAAATGAAATAAATTTCATACATAAATTAATTACATTCTGAAACAAACCTTTAGTCTCTTTTCTTGACACGGGAACGATTATTTTTTCGACAGTTTAAAAAAAGGAGGAGGTTCTCAATTCGACCATGTATATGTTTTTTTTTCTATATTTTTTATGTTTGTTATCTCAGAGTTTCCGACTGGAAGAACCGATTTCGACGATTCTTTCTATTTTTTGAAAGCTGTTGCTTACCGTCTGGTCTAATTTTAATTTAGTCCAGTTGTGACAATGGCATCCATGAGAAAACCATATTATTATAGTCATACATAAGTCATACTTTTGCATAAAGTGCACGAAAAATGGACGAATAACTCAATATCACGTCAACCGATTTCGATCATTCTTTTTTTAACAGACTTTGAAAACAAACCGAGCCAGCCCCGTTGGCACAAAGTCGGGTTGTGATAATGTTGGGGAAATCTTTTTATTTGATAATTATGTTCATTTTTATTCCGAGCTATCAATCGCAAACTCGCTTTTAGTGGGACCAGGCGAACACCGAAATCCGCAAATTGCGGGGATTTTTCTCTGTCACTCAAATGACGCCTTCGTTGGAGTGACAGAGACAAATCTCCCAAATTTACGAATTTCGGAACTACAACCTCGTAGACTAGCCGCTTCTCTACAAAATTCCCATATACTAGTATTAATTAGTCACCCGCTGCGACCTCCGAACTCGGCCATTAATAACTCCGATCGCCGAAGCGTTGAAACCTTTGTTACATCCATTGTCTCAAGAGATTGACTCGATACTCTGGATTTATTGCCAATTGTTTAGGATTTACTTGCGATGCGACTTTGAAGTGCCTACTATATCTACTGTTGTTCCTATTGTTGAACCGACACTTGCCTCTTAACCACCTAGGGCTGATTTTTCAATCTATAGATAAAATTATTCGTTAGTTCAAAATATCACTATGCTTTTCTTAAATCATGACAACGAAAGACTTATTGTAAACTTCGAAAATATTTAAATTTTCGCCATGTCCGTCTATTCGTATGTCTGTCTGTCTGCCTGTCCGCAGCATAGCTCCTTGGCTATTAGTACCTACTACATATTTGCAATTTAGTATATTAATAACGCCTACAAAGTGGTAAAATAAAATATAGAACAAAAAATACTACATTGTGCATCAAGGGAGGTAAGTACGGAACTACTAACGAGAGTGTTAGAAGCCCGATGCCGTAGGCGGAGGGCTTTTAATGACTCGAGTTAGTATTCCGCTTACTGGCCGTGATGCATACAATGTTTTTCATCACACTTGCCGACAAAAAAATAGTTTTAAGACAAAATATTATTAAATGAAGTACTGACATTTCTATTACTCCCTAGGGAATTTCACTTTTCCATGACTCTACGCATGCAAGCAATGGCGCGCTTAGACAGCAAGTGTGATGAAAACGATTTTTATGTTAGCGGCAGGCCCGAACTTCCCTAAGATCGAAATTCATACATTTTCCCCACAAGACCTCTGTTGACCGTACAAGTATCATGTGCGTGACAAACTTGCAAGTCTCACAACAGGCCACAGGATTACATTTTAACAACAGTAATCATGTTAACAGCGAATATTACGTATTATTATAATTATGCACCGTCCCATACAGTCATTAGTCGTAACAAGGCTCAATTCTCGTTCATTGGTCGTTCAGTTTAATCGCGAATAATTATGAGATTGAGATGTGTGCCGTGAGACTCGTGTGATTACCATTACAGCATACCTATGATACTTTATATTAAGTTTCAGTTGAAACTAAGAGTTTTTAAAGTGTATGTATGATCAAGGCTTTATCCACTTCAGTCAAATACCCACCAGAATCATAGAAGTTGCGAACAATGTAAACAAACCGATTTGCGTATTGTTTTAATGTTTTTTTTTATGTGACGAAGGTAGATAACTGAGCTCTCAGCCCACCTGATGGAAAGCGGGAACTGAGGTCCGTGGACATAGTGACCAAAAAATCGCCTATGTGCTGCCTACCCTGAGGACTTAGATGGATTGCCTCTATGCCAGTAATCACACTGGCTATCTTACCCCCAAACCGGAACACAGTACTATTTAGCGGCAGGTTAACGGGTAAGACGGTGGTGGCTATCCGGGCGGGCCCTGCACGAGGTCCTACCACCAGTAAAGCCACCACCAGCACCAGCAAGTTTAGGGTAATGTAATGGTATCTCATCATAACCCTATCTCTGTCCACTGCTGGACGTAGAGTCATAGGCATCTCCTATTAACTACGCGAATAGACGCATTAAGATATAATGGTAAGAGTTGATTACATTATATATGGATTTAAGAGTACCTACGTTGATTAAATTATACATGGTTTTAGGAGTATTCAATGACGCAGATTGGAAATTAAACACATTTTGAATAAAGGTCTGTTTACATTGTGCGCAACTTCCATTAACGGCGACTGTCCAACTGATGTTATGAGCTTATTTAGGTGATAGTAACGGATAACCTAGACAAGCTATGTTTAATGTCAAAGAACTGTAAAAAAATAAATGACAATACAACTAATACAAGGAATGCTGTACCAGATATACCACAGCGCTTATTTGCTCACCGCGTTGGCCCTACAATAATTTAGGCCCTTTCGCCAAAATCGTCAACCAATTACAAACAAATCCCAACTCACACGATATTGGCTCTACACTCCATAATCATAAATCCTAAGATTCCATAAATTCCAGACAGCACGTGGGAGTAAGAAAGCTGTCAAAGTCACACGAGGGCCATTAGCTAAATCACTGCAGTCCAGCGCTTGTGTTTGTGCTTGTTTTTCCACCTGTCATTCAATGGTTATGACTAGAAAACGCAATTGTTGGAGAAACTCTTAGAAATCGGATTGCTAGGCGAGTCAGAATGAAATACGATTTAATTTCTTTAACCGCCTACCATCTGAGATACTTCGGAATCTTTGCTGAAGATGCAATTCTAAATATTATAATTTATAAGATGATGGGCCTATATTGATACAATAATTGTGTAGCCCCCTTATTTATGAACGTCTGCTAACCTTCTTCTTCTTCTTCTAGTGCCGTCTGCTTATCGCAGTTTGGCAATCATCATGGCAATTTCAACCTTCGACACAGCAGCACGGAAAAGTGACCGAGTGCTCTTTTGGAACCATTGGCGTAGATTTTTAAGCCAGGATATTCTTCTTGGCTCCCGCACTCCTTTTGCCTTGAATCTTTCCCTGTATTATTTATTGTAATAGCATGTATTTTTGGTTTCTCATTATGTGGTCGAGATATTCCAGTCTGCTAACCTAACAAGCCGTTAATAATTGTTTGTCCCTTTCGGTCTTAACAATGTGTTATGGACACAGCAAAAAGCAGAGCAAAAGGGACAAACAATACTTAGCGGCTTGTCAAGTTTGCAGACCTTTATGAATAAGGGGGTAAGTGTACATACTCGTATATTTACATATATGCTAACCTGCAAAGTTGATTTAACTATCTTTCCAAGACTTGCATAGCACTACGCTTTACGATCACAATCGGAATCATCATCATCATCATCAGCCTATGATAGTCCACTGCTGGACGTAGGCCGCTCCTATTAACTATGCGTATAGACGCATTAGGAGGTAAATGCCCATAATCGCCAAGCTGGCGATCGCAGTAATGTGTGTCCACTATGATGACGCTGCTGCCCATCATCAATCTTTTATCAAATAATGGTCAGTGACACTTCAATCCCTTAGTCGACTCTTACGACACCCGCAGGAGGAGTTGGGGTGGTGACAAATGTATTCTTACTGCCGTCACCACACGGCCTTCGGAATCACGGCAATCGGAATAAGCAAACGTTATTTTTCTCTGTCACACCAAATAAGCTGTAGGTAGCCGTACGATGAGCTTGCGCGTTAAGGTGCGGTTAAACTAAAAGAGCATTCGCTGTTCTAACCTCCCACTCTACGAAATTCGATCGGTACACAAAACGTCATTGGTTGATTTCTTAGAACGGGCGCTAGAACAGCGAATGCTCTTTCGGTTTAAACGCATCTTTATAAACGCGCGTTTACTTTCTATCCGGCTCGCTCGCCAATACGCGATTACGAGCGAGATGGATAGAAAGTAAACGCGCGTTTATAACGAAACGGAACCTCATGGTAGGGCTACTGGACCCTGATTGGTGAGAAACTTCGAGAAACTCATAATTTTTGATCAATAATATTACATTTCGTAGCACAAAACAATCTTAACCATATTCGTCACATGAAAATTCGGCTCGTTTCTAGAAATAGTAGTTAGCTATCCAGTATTGCCAGTAAACGATATTCACCAAGCCATAGAAGGAGGGACAGTGGAAGCGAGAATGTTGCCCTGTGATTAAGAGGTCTGTCGCTAAGGCATGTGTGAATGTGAAAAAGGTAGAAAGGCTGTTTGTCTTTTATATTACTTTTTCTACTCATGTTTGAATTAAGATTACATACACAAAATTATAATCATATACATTTACATCAAGTTAGCTACCCAACTATATTGAACTCATTATACAACGCTGTAGGAAACTGTAATGAATTTGACCAATCGCGTGCCCGCATAAAAAGACATCAACGAGCGGCCACCTCAGGATCTGCACTTCGTTTCAGCGTATTTGTTTCATTACTTAGATTTGTAAAGTACTTATTTTTATTGATACGTAGAAAAAGTATTGTACAAAATTATGTTAAATTTTCAATCTCGTACCTTACTAATGCCACTCAGCTAGCTTCGTGGCCTTAACACGGTATTCGACTGAATGGCTCTCAATTACAACTTTACAACACGATTGTGTAAAATACTAGGCATTAAAAGCTCATGGGAAACAATCTAAGGAAAGTTGGTAAAGTCGGTTATATTTCTAAAGAGGTCGACAAGAAACTATTTCTACAGGAACCTCCAACAACAGGTCCAATTATTGATATTATGATTGTTTAAGTACTAGTTACGATTCTAACAAACCAAATGTTGATGAGAATTTACATAATTATATTGGTTATTCACCATTGATTAACTTATTGATTAATTGTTAATTGAGTAAGTTAAATCGGAGAATTTCGTCAGTATCAAAATCTGTACTATTATACTGATTGGTTTAAATTCAGAAACGATACATACATTCATATCAAATCGTATGACGTGTATGCTCCAGAATTCAGTACCGGCCGGAAATTCGCATTCATAAAACTATTAGCAATTCAAATGTCTATTTTGGAACTCGGCGTAAAAGTATCAAGGTCAAAATACTATCATAAAACCCAAATATGTAATAATGATAAAACGCAGGCATAAAACTTGTTTTTGACCGTGACCATAATTCTTTAAATAGCTGTTGTTATGTCATAATACTCATAATATAATGATATGATGTGAGACATGGCATACTTATATGGTTGCAGCTACACTAGCTACATTAATTTATTAATATATCGTTAGTATTTTATGGATAACTGGCCTGCTAATGCGAACATCGAAGTTCGTAAATTTCGGAGATTTGTCTTTGTCACTCCAGCGAAGGCGTCATTAGAGTGACAGAGAAAAATCCACGAAATTTTCGAACTTCGATGTTCGCGGTAGCAGGCCTGTATTCCATTTGTATATAGGTATTTTAAGGTGTTCCCTTACAAAATTATATGTTAAGAAATTTCTTAGTCTTACCGGACATTATAACTGGCTGGATAAAAACAAATCACAGTCTTGAATTCAACGTCCAAAACACAGGCTTCCCTTTGGAAATTGTACTCGAACTGAGCCGATCCAGAAAGTTCGCATATTCACACTGGAATGCGTTCACGCGCCATATGTTTCGTATTGAAAAGCTCTAACTGGAATTGGCAGCCATGCTCCACTATAATGTTTATTGTGGTATTTGTACACATAAACACTGGTTGTTTCCAAAACACGCCTCTGAATAACAGTTTCAAACATAAAAACTAATACTGGCAAGAAAAAACGTCTAAGAATTCAAATTTTCAAATTTCGAACAGCGCTAGACCGAGTCTAGCGCGAGTTCAAGGATTATTTTGCAAGTGACATTGGTGTTTTGAAGCGGCGTGGGCGGGCGGGCGCCGGTGCAACGGTCGTTGCACCCGTGACGTCACGGGTGCAGCAGATAACAGGCTAGGGACCGGATCGATATCTATGAGAGATAACACAAGTGCAAATAAAGGGTTAGTTTAAAAAAAGTAGATTTAATGCAATAGTAGTACACTTTTCTGTGTAAATGAAACAAATTTTATTTAGGTAGAAACTACCCAACAAAGTGACTATAAATATATTGTTTTTAGGTATAATATTTAGCGACATCTGTTGGGGAAACGGTGAACAAGCAACGCGCGTCGCTGGCTCAACCTCGGTGTGGTTGTGAAACGTAAGCTGCAGAACTTTACCGTAGAATGAACTTTTGAAGGAGACAACTAGATGGCGCTACGAGGTAGAAAAATATGTATATGTACAGCAGGTAATACATTTTTTTATTCGACTCCGTCAGATATTATAATATTTATAATAATTTTATCAAAACAGCGAATATAGTCAATGAACAAAGATCATGAAACAGTGATCATGAACATTACAAATACTTTAAGTAATTATTTTATGAACGCGCCTGACGGTAATAAGCGGTCATCAATGTCATCATAATCAGTTGTCCTAGTATTCCTAGTGCTCAACTGGCGGTTACTACATCAATGATGCTACCCAAACGGCTCGTGCATTAAATCAGCCCCCCCCTAGCAGTCTCACGTGTATTTTTTTCATTCAACTTTTAACGTTCGCTCGACGAAACTCACAATATTTCTTAGTTTGTTTATCGTAATACACGTGAGGTCTCCTTGTACCGTGTAGTAATAATACACTAATACACAATAGTAGTAGTAATACACGTGAGGTACCTAGATCTTTTTACAAAACCTATTAGATAAAGATACATTTCAAATAGTTCGATAAACATCTTCCATTTGCCACATGAACTTTTTTTCGTATTTCAGATCTTTATATTTGGTATTGTGTTTTTTAACTTAGACAATAAGAAATTTTAAATTTGTTTAATTCAGAATCATAAAACACAGGAAATACATATAAGAAAATAAAAGCCAAAGCCATCTAATTAAACTCATGGGCAGCAGAATCACTTGGAGATGATATATAGAGAAGAGATTAGAACCATTGAACAGTGTTGTGCGATTGAGTGTGTTTTTATTTAAAAATATTTAAAATGTCTCTTTTATAAGAGATTCCTTTTTCAGACCTTTTGATTTCAATACACGAAGACTACGTAAGATAATCTAGAGATTGGACGCGTGATGTTTATCACCAGTATCATACACCCCAACTCTTTGCGTGGATGTCATATAAGAGTCGGCTAAGGGATTGTAACTGACCATTAATATATTAAAGATTGATGATGGACAGCAACATCAGCATAGTGGACACTTTTTTTTCAATTACTCAAAATAAAAAAACTTACTTAGGGTTTAGGGTACATATGTTTGTCACTTACTGAAGCTTTCTTTGGCTTAATTGTAAGCGATTTGTCGCAAATTACACTTTTTCTTGATGATGATAATAGAGATTAGAACGATTTAACGGTGACCGGCCTTAGAGTTATGACATCTGTGCTACAAACAGATGTTCAAATATTCGAGTCGAAAACCTCACAATATATCTGCGACAAAATACCATTCCGAAGGAAAAAAACATAACGCG
>JALPQI010007406.1:0-52985 GCA_025490895.1 Thaumatotibia leucotreta
AAGTAAATCTTAAAAAATATGGGGTTTTATCGCCTGCATTACATTTACAAATTTAACATCAAGTTCTTACTCGCTTCCTTCAATAGGTAAGTACTTACGATAAATAAATAAAAAATTAACTCTTCGATGAAAAAATCCTACAATTTTAAATTAGGTAGTTGAAATAATTTACACTGTAATCCCAAGGAACTATGCTACAAAGGTAAAAATAGTTTTATAGAGCAATTACCTACATCAGTTTTAGACAAACATTCATTCCTACGTAATGCGGCAAAGAACTTTACAGGCAACATAGTTCCTTAGTATAAATAATGCAGCCAGTATGTTTAGCATATCATATTTACGACACGCAAGAGAAGAAAAACATGTTCACAGAAACCAACTAATAATAAAGTGCCTCTATTTAAATGTGCAGTGAAGGCGTGTCGGCTTATCGTAACTTTTTCCGAGCTCTGGCGCGGTTTACATATACAGCCGAGTTTGTAAATATGTACACTTTCTTTCACCTTAGTCCATTGATTTAAAGTATATAATTGTTAATATGTTTATGAACCTGATTCAACAAAGTTTTTCATGAATGTCCATCACCACTGCTGATAACTCGTTATATAAATTCCTGACCTTTACAAACAGATATGTAGAAATCTAGGTTTAAACATCGATGTGCTATTAAAAGCCTGTTTTATTTTATTTGAAGTTTTTCAAATAGCATAGCGAACATTCCGGTCTGGGAATTTGGTTTTCAATTTATATAAATTTTATTGAAACCTAGGTCGAGTAGCCAGTATCGAGTCGAGCGAGTAGTTTTATTTGTTGTGGATTCGAATAGTAGGTAGGTAGATAGTTGGATCAAAATTGAAATCGTGGTCCCGTTTTAAATGTCTCAAAATCAACTTGACGAAGTAGAAACTTTTGTATGAGATAAAAATGTTATTTATGATTTCCTCGAATAATTGAATGCGAGCGATACATTCGATTTACACACTAGTTATAATAGGATACTTTTCCAGCCTTTTTGGGGTTGTTTCGCAGAAGTGTTTCACTAGTGTTCTATGTAAGGCCCATATTAGACTATCATAGAAATATGATCATAAACATATGACTCATATTAATTTGATAAACCTATGACAGTGTAATAACAACCTATGATTCATATAGTCTATGATCATAGAAGTTTGATCCTATTTGACAGCAAGCGTACAATTATGATCATATGTGGTCTAACCTCAAAGATGGCGTCGTCAAAAACCAAGAATTTCGAGTGGAATATTGAAACAACAAAATCTTTAATAAATCTGTACGAGGAATATGAGTGCTTTATGTCTTCCAGTCTAAGTTCTTCGAGTAATGTGTTATTAACTTCTCTCTCTGATCGCATAGCAATCCATGGTCTAACCCAAATACGTCGTTTCCTCCTGCTTTTCTTTTTTTTTCTTACCTTCAGGGCAATTAATAAAATTGCACTCATTGCAACGGAAAACACGGCTAAATCGGTATCCATCTTGATTACCTATGACGTTTCTATGATATTAGGTGCAATATGAAAAATTATAGAATGGCATAAATAAAATATGATCCAAGATTTTGACAGATATGAGATCATACTTCTGTGATAAATATATGATAGTCTAATATGGGCCTAAGTAGAACGCTACCTACTGGAGCAGTTTGAAAACATATATTATTATATTTATTTATACCTATCAGTTTTGGAACCATTTTGACAGTATCTATACTTCGTTTTATTTAAGATTAGAATTATCTGTCAAACGGGTGAACAAAGAAGCAGTGGTCGTAAACCTTCCTTCTTCGATTTAGGCCGATACCACTGAATTTCTCGGAACTTATGTACATACATATCATTTGATATTTACCGATAGCTGAACGCATAGTTTTCACATTTATAATTAATTTGTTAGCAAAACTGTATTTAAAAAAGTTTTAAGTGTTTTATAAGCAAGATGGCGGCAATTTAGAAAAAAGTTAAACATTGAAAGTTTTTCGTTTAGTGTTTGGCAGTTTTTAACTAAGTATTTTTTTAAAATTTGTAACTCATATTTTACATTTACTGAATTTAATGAAGTTTACAGTCTAAAATTTAACAATATTTGCATATTTAATCTAGTTTACATTATGCACTCCCAATACTTTTAAAAGTCATGCATTTAAGGATTAAAACTATCGGTATAAAAGCGGACACGGTGTCATAAAGACTGAGCAGATAACAATACTAAGACAACCCTACCCATTGGCAACGTCGTTTAGTATTTGTCGCCATTATAGGCGGCTTTAATCTGGGACGCTCTAATGTAGTTTGAATTTGGTAACAAATTAGAAAATAAAACTCAGATGACATACATAGTTTTATTCACTGTCAGTGGAAGAGTGCGAGGACTCGGAACCACCAACTTTTATAATAAAATTTTCCACTGTGTTATCTATTACATTATCTAATTTCATTTAAAAATGTATTTTCTTTTAAAATGTTGTATACCGTATCCAACGATATGACAGCAGTCTCAGCAGTATTTTTCACACGGTCCGATTTAGTGGGATATTCCTTTCTATGGCACATTTCTTAATTTGTAAATATTCACCACCATCCGCTTTTCAATGGCAGTCACAGGATTTTGCTTTTGCCGCTTCTTCTTTAGAGATGAAAAAACGTTAGCCGGAACCGGCTACGACATCATCCATTTTAATGTGCACCAACAAACAAAATATCTAAATAGATCAACAATTAATAACGAAATTGAACAAAAACTATAACAACAATCTTTAAGTAAGCTAACAGCAATATAAAACACAACCGACTCAACCGACAACAATATGATCGAATGATAGATAGTGACAGTGACATTTTAAAATTGTGTGAGAACTCTGCCTCTTTAGGTTTTTTAATGTACAACCTTTCCATGAAAATTTGCAAACGCAATTCATTAAAATTCTTATCTTTTTATCTTAGAATATAAATTAACTAACATTATGTTTCTTATCTGTTCACAACACTGAGTAATGTATGTATTAATATAGCATGATAATAAATTCGTGATATTTAATAATTCGTATTCACTGTTCGATCCGCAGAATTTGCTTGTAAAAAAACCTTATATCTCGTTCTGCAAAGGTCTTTTTTTTTTTTATATCACGTCGGTGGCAAACAAGCATACGGCCCGCCTGATGGAAAGCAGTCACCGTAGCCTATGGGCGCCTGCAACCTCAGGGTGTCACATGCGCGTTGCCGACCCAATAAAAATAACGTTGGCACAACAAAGTGGCTCCACTCCACCTGATCGTAAGTGAAAAGTAGAACCCAAATCGAGGCGGCAACGAACAGGAGACAATCAGTAACCTGTTAGTTGCCACCGCCTTGCTGGCCCGCTAGATGGGTCTTTCTAATGCTAAAAAAAACGAAGTATAAAATTCGACATTGTCATACTATCTATGAAAAAGTGACAAAATGGATAGTACCGTGCTCGGCCTTTTTATTCTACCACTTTGTCTGCTTGACTGAATATAATACGCGTATGTATACCTATACAAAATTGCTACTTTCTAGTACTAACGGTCACTGAGCCAAGCTGAGGACAGACAGATGGACATAGCGAAGCTATATTGTTTACTACGGAATCCTCAAAAATGCTAGTAAAGTGTAACGTCATCGGTCATAAGTAGGGGTCGGAACTATGGGTGCAAAACATTAACAAAACTTCTCAATTGGACTTGACATAGCACATACATCCACAAAATATACATATCTACGCACCCACACCTTGTAAGTTGAAGATTCCGAGATAGGGAATAAAATTGGATAAGTACAGATTTTTCAATAATATTTTTTTTGGCTAAAGTGTTCCCATATCTCAATTTTAAAGTTTTGTAAAAATTTTGCACCCATAGTTTCGATCCCTAGTCATAAGCATCGCTTATTGTAGAGAATGTAGAGTCGTAGCTAAACGTTACCTACAAATATTTGAACACTAAATTGAAGTAAATTGATGACAGTCATACTCGTATATTTATTCGTTACATTGGAAAGGGTACTTAAAACTAACCTTAACCCTATTCTAAAATGAAGTAACACTAACCCTTAGCTAAGCCATACCCGCGCCTCCCCCGACACAAATATGCCCATTACGCTCGCCGCGTTCCCATGTTGTACACCATAATACCTATCAAATAACAAATATACACTGTATTACAAGCAGAAGTATCGCAGGCTCGCAGTACGCGTCGGGCATTGGCCGAGGGTGCTCCGGACGTGGACCCTCTTAATGAGTCGAAACATGTCGAGCAATCATCGACTTAAATACGTGAGTAACCCGGTTTACTAATATTTTTTGAGACCCTTATTATTATTAAAAGACCTATTCAACGATACCTACCCCACATTATAGGATTACAAGAAATTAAAAAAAACATCCCCACTTTACGAGTACCTAAGGGATGTATCTGAAAAAAATAAATTTTTGGTAAATAATTCCAGAGTCGAATAGCCCGGAAACTGAAGGAATCATTATAAAATTTAGAAAAAAAGGAGACATTATGAAGGTAATTTTGAGAAACTCGGGCTGATCTCAGATAACTAAACTATTATTTTCACCTCAGCAGCTCGAAAAGACTTCTTTTGATTCGCGAAATCAGTGAGCAAAGTGCGATTTTGCTCACTGAGTGAATGTTGTTTTCCATAACGTTTAGACTTCAACTTTTTCTTTTGTTTCTTTCACTTGTTAGTAAAAAGACAGAGATGAAAAATGTTACGTTATAAATTGTCATAATATGCATTTTTTTTTTCGTTCATGGCATCCTAGCGTATTCAGCCAGTTGTATTAGACGACGCGTTTTATCGGACCCGATTCCTTGTATCCGAACGGCATATGGCCCCTACCACCAAGCATACATAACATTGGCGTCCGTCATTCCACCTCTCAATCGCTCTTATATAATTATAAGTGTGACAGAGAGAAAGACAGCCGTTTTAAAACGGACGGATATCGTGGTACTAGGCGAGTCAGAATCGCGTTCAGAAATTCGACACGAGTTCATTTCTAAATAATTATAGCTGTTTTATAAAATTTTATGAGCTTTCATTTTTTAGGGTTCCGTAGCCAAAATGGCAAAAACGGAACCCTTATAGATTCGTCATGTCCGTCTGTCCGTCTGTCCGTCTGTCACAGCCGATTTACTCGGAAACTATAAAAGCTACAGTAACGAAATTTGGTAAGGATATGTGTTGTATGAACCGCTACAGGATTATGATACTAAATTATAAAAAAAACCATTGGGGTGGGGGCCCTCCATACATGTAACTGAGGGATAGAAAAAAATTTCTAGCTGTATATAAGCGTGTGGGATATTAATAGAAAGGTCTTTAAAAATGATATGAAGGTTTATAAATCTCATTTTAATTTAAGCAAATCGTTTTCGAGATATCAGCTCTCAAAGTCTGAAAAATGTGTCCCCCCCCTTCTATTTTTTAAACTACTCAATATAAAATTCTAAAAAAAATATATGTTATGCACATTATTAAATTCTATCAACGATTTTTGGTTTGATTTAATTTTCTCCTATAGTTTTTGAGGTAGGTTGATTTAACTGTATTTTTGAATAATAAATTGATAATGGTACGGAACCCTTCGCGCGCGAGTCCGACTCGCACTTGGCCGGTTTTTTTTTAGTAGTTATAATTATGTACTTTCTGTTACAAACATAATGGTAAAACAAAAACAAAAAATAACGGGATGGCACGTATAAATGTTTAATAACATATTTTCCTTTTCTCCATGCTGAGGTGAAAAGTTGTATGTACAACTTGAGAGCAAAGTTATTTGAATCTCGTGTCTTTCGAGTCTCTCGCTACGCTCAAGATTCTATTACAGAATCACTCGCTACGCTCGTGATTCTATAAAAGAATCTTTCGCTTGCTCAAGACTCAAAACTGACACTCGCATCAAATACGTACTTTGCTCTCATGTTGTACAAATAACTATTAGATAACGGGGAGTTGTAGGGCGAAATAGTTATTTCACACACGAGAAGTAAAATACATTTGTAACCCGTGTGTAACACAAAACTTTTCCCCTCACTATAGCGAGGAAACTCAAAAAAGGTAATTATTTGTTCACATTATAATCATTATCGGGTTAGTGATAATAATTTTCCAAATGCATCATGTATTTAATGCAAGATTTTGTCGCAGTAAACTTAGCACGAAAAAGTAAACGCAGCACGATTGTAACACATTCCTGTAGTTGCACACCAACACCAATGCATTATTAAATCATTCTCATTCATTATTTTTACAAAATTATAACAGAACACCCTGAAAGTTGTTTAGTTTACTATTTTTATGCGTGTTCGAGTCGGTAAATAAAGATTATAACCTATAATATTCTTTGACAATGTTGACGTTGACATTTTCTGCGTTTTGTGATTGCATCTAGTCATATTATCATCATTCACTAAAACAATTGCTACTTATGGAATTTTAGGATTTATATGTTAAAATCATCATATTATATAAAGGTTCTTGAGTGGCGGCCACGTACCGGAAGGCGTAGCGTGGGTAGGCCCCCCACAAGGTGGACCGATGACCTGGTGAAGGTCGCAGGAGTCCGCTGGATGCGGGTGGCGCAGGACCGGTCATTGTGGCAATCTTTGGGGGAGGCCTATGTTCAGCAGTGGACGTCTTTCGGCTGATATGATGATGATGATGATGATGATGATATAAAGGTTTATATTTTACACTAAATTCTCAAACAAATTATTTAATTATCATTAATATGGAACAATTTCCATGAGCATTTTACGTTTTGTTATTCCAAAACCAAGGTCATTACTTTGCCACACAAGTGAATAATATGCGTTTTTACACGTTCGTATTAAAGGATAAACGAGCACTTTACGAGCTAGTGAGGGGAAAAAATATTTTATACAAGACACCAACCTTACCCGTCACACTTTCCATTCCTGCCAATAGACATGTCAAGCTGAAAATGCTGGGTCTCTTTGTGTATCTTTTAATATTTTCGTGGTTGTTCAAAGGGATGCAAACCCTTATCAATCATTGGTTACCTCATTCTATTGACAGCATCTATGTTTCCTGAAACCTGTAAATAGACTGACACACATAATATCACGGTATCAACGTAAATATTTACGTCCGTATTCGTACTGCGAAAATAGCAACTTTGTAAGAAAACTGCACATTTTCTTACATAAACTGCTATTTCCTCGATTCAAAATAAAACCTCCTATGAAAAAAAATAACTTGTAAATACAGCCTTACATATTAGCATACATGGCAGTTTTAAAGCAAAAAAATCGGCTAAAGGTGCGTTCAAACTAAAAGAGCATTCGCTGTTCTAACCTCCTACTGTACGAAATTCGATCGGTACATAAAACGTGACTGGTTGATTTCGTAGAATGGGCGCTAGAACAGCGAATGCTCTTTTGGTTTAAACGCACCTTAAGAGCATGTCGGGCATACTCAGTGTGGGGTTTCGTAGCATTCACAAACGATTGGGCCGATTGTGTTCAAAATAGTTTAATTTGAAAGTATTCTATAAGCCCACTTTTAATTATATTTTTTCATATTTTCGGGACCGACGGATCAAAAGTTAGTGATCGGGGATTTTTTTTTATTGTGGATTTTTCTTTTGGGATCCTTATTCTTTTATTAAAGACCCATTCACCGATATCCCACACTTATGATTGTATCAAAATAAAAAAAACTCACGATCATATTTTACGACTAAGGGAGCTACAAGATTTTTGATGGTCACCAAGCTATGCGAAATCATAAGAGTTCCTAGTTGACTACGGCACCCTAAAGTAGTATATTACGATACAAGTGCGAAAAAAATGAATTTTGAAACGAGTGGAGATGGACATAAATCGACACGAGTTACGAATTTCCTTTTCGCACGTGTATCGTACGACGTTTTTCAGTAGATACATATGGCACTCCGAAAGATTTCGACCTGACATAAAATGAACCACTGCTCGCACTAGCGCTTAAAAAAAGGACCATCTGTACTGAAATAGTACACTACGACACAAGTGCGAAAAACATGAAGTCCAAAAAGAGTGACGATGTTTTAAAACACGATCCATAGGGAGTTTCGTTTTTGCACGTGTCTCGTACGACGTGTTTAGTGCAGATCTGCAGATGGCCTTTCGAAGTTTTGGACCTCACGTAACATGACACACTTCTCGCACTAGTGCCTAAAAAAGGCAACATCTGTACTGAAAAAGTTGTTTACTAAGTAAGATAATTTAGGATGCATAGGCAGTATAATTATCTTGGTTGGTATTTTTGCCACCTACTTATAGTAGGTATATATTATAATAAATAAATCATAAAGGAAATTTCTTTTGGGAAGACGAATTAATATAATATTTGTTTAATAAAACGGCCAAAACGGGTCTTCGGTTTCTAGCTGGGAGGGGAAAAAGTGGCGCTTTTCTGCTCTAGAACATTATAGTTACCTATTGCTTAGCTAAAAATATAAATGAAATATGAAAATAAATAAATAGTACGTTCCTAATCGATTATATTTTTTTCAGGATTGATTATGTTCATTAATACTTACTAAATATGATATATCTTTTATTTTTCTCATAGGTGATTGGAAAAGCAGTACCGAAATGATTTTCTTCTTGAGCTTTAACGATCACTACGTTCGGGATTGTATTGTGGAAACCATCGCTTCATTCAATTCAATTCAATCGGGCAATTGATTTCAATTCGGGCTTCAATAAACGCCCTTGCCAGAAATACATCATTTCTTACATAATCAACAATTTCCATTTCTATTGATTATTTAATTTGACAACAGGCAGACGAAGGTATTGTTTTCTGTTAGTTGGCTATTAATTTTCAATACTTATTTAATTAATAGAATGTGCTCTTTGCTGATATTTTGCCTAAATACTACCTATGTAAAATTCAAGAAGCCGCAATCATGCGGCAATCCGCTTATAAGTTAGTGAATTAATGATGAAGCCGGATATACTCGTAAGATCAATTATATTGTATAAATTAAATTTGGTTTGGGTTTAAGAGTCATCCGATCTGGAACGCAAATGCTCGTATACAAAGTGGTTTACTAATGTTTGGCAAATAATTTTTTCCAAAGTATCACATCGCAAACTATTTTTCCCAAATTTTCATTTGGCAAAAATTCAATTGTCAAAACTACTTATCGCAATTTTACAGTTAGCAAGCCTTTTTGTTGGCAAGCGATTGTTTAGCAAAGATTTACTTGGTCGTTTTTATTTTACCAAAATATTTTTTGGCAAATGCATCGTTTGGCGTGACATACTAATCCCAATATATTGTATGGCATATACAATATTACATCGCAACCAATTTTTCGCATAAAGTCATTTCGCCGAAAGATCATATTCCAATTGAATCTTATGAAATGGTTTATTTCTCTATACAGTAATTTAGATGAAACTGATGAGGGAACGCAATGCCGAGGGAATAACAAAACAGTCGGTTCTGGTTCTGGCACTCGCCGGCCGCTGCCGCGGCACGCTCGCTTCGCTCGTTCGGCTCGTGCGCTGTATAGTCGCAGTTTCACCTAACACTCCTCCTCGCTTCGCTCGTCGTCGTACCTAACGGTGGCTCTGGGATAGTTTTTTTATCCGTGGCTATGTGTGCCTTCTTAGTACCTACATACCAATAAAAAATATGAATAGTGATCATTATGATGGATTTTATTTTCTCACTTCATTCATTATGATACCAATTATTCATGAAATAAATACGTTTTTTGTTCCAGGCAAGTTCAAGCCAAGGGTTGTGCAAAAAAGTACGAAATTCCTGTATATACTTACGAACTTTAAAATAAAATTATCACTTGCCAGGCTTTTGCTATAAGTAGAGCTTGCGAAGTATCAAATTTGGCAATTTTTTTTTGGATTTTAACTTATGACAAAATAAAACATTTGCTTTATAAGCATTTGCTTAATAAAATATTGACGAAGTGAAACTTTGCAAAATAATAATTTGACCAAATGAATAAAATGAGAAATGTAACTTTGCTAAAGATTTGTTTGGGAAATGAGACTATTGCGATAAGTTTTTTGGGAAGTCATATTTGGGAAACATAATTTGCCAAATGGCAGTACACCATACAAAGTACTTCCACTCACGACTGTTTCCTCCTCGATATTAGATTATTTTTTCGTTCACAGATTTATTTTATCACCATCTAGGTCGCGTTTTATAAAGTTACAATTTACAATTTCACTGTTTGCCTCTCTTTCTAGCCAATATGTGCGTGCGTTAGAGAGGCAAACAGCGAAATTGTAAATTGTAACTTTATAAAACGCGACCCTGTAGGTACGGTCTACCTGAGATTTTTGATATTTTGGATGTAGGCCTTCGGAAATGACCTGAAACGAAAGTCATTATCCTAGTCTTATTATTATTTAATTATATAGGGTGCCCAAAGGAAAAGTAATCCTGATCGTATTTAGATACCTACGTTAATAATTATACTCGTACATTTCACAGGAAGTTTACTGGATTCGGACTAATTTCAGAGATTCCATTCAGACATTCCAGACATTTTATGTATACCTATATAAAAATGTGAATGTTTTCAAAAGATATTTTCACTAATCAAATGTATTACAAAAATATGCTCATAACCATTTTTGGAATGCGATCTGCAAAACATTTTTTGCTTCTCAGAAATACGACGTTAGGTACCGTTTTCCTCGTGGGCGCCGTGTATTTCGTTCTGACTTAGTTACGATTCGTTTACTAAACGTTTTCTTTCGGAGGTGGGATAAATCGAAAACAAAGCCGTAATATTTGGGTATTCTACACTTTCATTCTTATCACACAGGTTTCGACTCATCCACGCGACAAAATATCCTAAATATTCTTAAATCGGAAAACTGGCACATAATATTTGGTATAGTCTTAAGAGAGCCACAAAGGTACAAAATTCGTTTAATGCTGAAACTAGAATATTATCATTTTACATCATCAGCGTAAGGTCTTGTCTGTAGGTACCTCAACCTACCACATACGTACATGTTAGGATACCTAGAATACACGGATAAATCTAAGAAATATAAAAGGCGGCCAAGGAAACGTGACCGACGATCAAGTAACATAAAAAAGATCTTTTAATCGTTCCTTGGAGATTGTCTAAGATATCTACCACCTAATAAGTACTAATTAAACCAGCGCATTCTAGTTAGATAGCTCGAGTTTCAGCGCTCGCTATCCAACCGTTTCTTCTTTTTCATTTTTCAGAAATACTCAAAGAACAAAAGTTGTCGCCATCAAATATTCTTTACTGTGAAACGCGCTCAATGTAGGTATTATTAAAAAAGAGTTTAAATTATTTTGTCTGTTAATATTAACAACTTTAATTAAGGCTTTCAAACTATATTTCATTTGCCCTTTGAAATTGTTGATTAGACTTTACCAAGAATAAAGTAATCTATAAAACTGTACCTAATTAAGGACGTTAATTCTATTGAGAGCATCATCATCTCATCAGCCAAAAGGCGTCCACTGCTGAACATAGGCTTCCCCGAAAGATTGCCACAATGACCGGTCCTGTGCCACCCGCATCCAGCGGACTCCTGCGACTTTCACCAAGTCATCAGTCCGCCTTGTGGGGGGGCTACTCACGCTGCGCTTTCCGGTAGGTACATGACCGCTACTCGAGAACCTGTCCGCCCCAACGGCCATCGGTTGTACGCCCAATGTGCGCTGCAGCTGAGTTAGGCTGCCCTGCCTTGGTATTTAATGCTTCAACGTTTTTTGAAATATTTTGTATTTATAACTGTCATACCGATGACAGTATTAAACCTGGAATAGCTGGAACTGACAGTAAGCCACGAAGATACATCTCACGTACGTTCACTTTCCGAAAAAGTCTAAATACATACCTACTTATGTTTAAGGTACGAAATAACATTATCATAGCTTTAAATACTTAGGTACTTATTGAGTGTTTGTCATCACATTTGTTCTTAGCACGAGCGAAGTACCTACACATAAGTAGGTACTTGTAAAATACTTATACTTGGTATTTGAAATCCCGGTAATAAGTCACACGCAATTATTTTAAACACTCCGCGTGGCCCACACTTAAGGTAAAACATTCTGCGGGTAAATACCCACCTACGATGAAAGCCTACATGAATACAGAATAGGGTTGACACTGAAGATATCTTGAAAGTGATTTTTTTAACGCAATTCCGTTTTTAAAAATTGCCCTAAAACAAAAACACGTGGCCCATGAAACGACATGCCTTGTCCTGATTCCAAACTGAGACCTTACCGCGAGCTACGAAGTATTGCCTCCCTTTCACACTTACGTACGAATTTACGAGTGCGAGAGAGAGGCAACACTTCGTGGTTCGCGGTACCGTACACCTGTAAGTTCTTACGTAAGTTATAGGGACAGAGCTATACTAAGGAATGAGAGGTGAATATCACTATCTCATTCCTTAGTATGGCCCCGTCCCTATACCTAACTTATGTAAGAACTTAAAGGTGTACGAGTGCTCGTAGGGCCTCTGTATTCTATTTTTTTAATATCTGGATGCTTAGCCAAGTTGCCAATCGCTAACACTTAGTAGCGTATCGTAGTTTTCCCTCTCTATCACTCTTTCATATTAGTGCGTCAAAGACAGTTAGCTGCCTTTCGTTTACGATTGACCATTAAGCGTAGCGTTAGCGATTGGCAACTTGTCTAAGCACCCTGATCGTTGAAGGTCGTTGCCGACTTTGCCTTCATGGAAATTCGATCGCCAATGGAATGGATTAAGTCGATTTAACCTTAAACCAAAGTAGGTTTGAACCTCAAGACTTTTTTCTTACCTCTATTTATGACTTTATACATATTTATCATATGACATGCTATTAACTGCAACTATCATTATTACATTATTATAAAAGTATAGGTATCTTAAACATTATAAATAATACCTATTTATAAAGAACTTACGAAAAAATTAAAATTATTTCATGCTAAGTTTTACGACAATGAATTGTATCATTAATTAAACTTAAATTCAAACCAACAACCCTAAGTACATGTCATGCTTTAGGTACTTGCAACCAAGCGTTGTTCATTTGTTTGCGAGTAGTGGGTAATTTACCTACCCGACTCGCTTTACGTGAAGCACCCTTTGGCTTGCCACATGTTGTCAAAAATAGGTTGTCAATCTTGCAAGATTTACGCCTAAATTCTGATAACAGACTCTTTTCACCCAAAATAATGGATCTGGCCTGACAATCTTTGTTTTGAAAAATTTGCCACCCAGATTGGCGTTTTAATACTGTGTCAGTCTTAGATCCATATTTTGGCCAGAAAATTATAGAATCCGTAGCGTCGATGCAACTGCCTTCACCCACAGCCAGCAACGTTAAATCATGCACCCGGCGACCAGAACATAATAATAACAAAATTGCAGCACGAGCAGAGCATTCGTATAAACTGTCGATGCTACTAGGATTTTGCCTCAGCCAAAGCAAAAGTGTGTCAGTATCCCAAATTGGGGCCTTTTTATGCTGCATACTCGATATACTTATTGATTTTAACATTTTTAACACATGACGCACTAGTACATGGGAGCTGAGAGGGATGTTTACGCTCGGGTAAAATTGAAGTTTGTAACAGTCTTATTAATAAACATGGAATAAAGTAGGCATAACTTTAATCCGAGGTGTAATTGAAGATTAGTGAATTTCAATATTAATAAATGCAGAGTAAGCAGGGAGTATACTAATCTGGCTTTACACTCGTAGTAAAAGTTAAACCTAGGTACCACCTAGTTTAACGACGGAGTAAGCATAGAGAAGCTGTCGTATTTAAACATTTACTTTTCGATATCTGTTTTTTTTTTTCGGCCATCGCATATGACTTATTCGTTGTGCAAAGAAAATGGACCGCGATTATTTTATTGACGATTTAAGGGACTTAGATGAGTTAAATGAGGCGGGGGACGTAATGACATTATTGAGGCATGTAAAATTTTATAAAATATGAAAAACTCTGCTGGAAGAACTACGTGAAAATGAGTTGAAATCAAAATACAGATTTTTTCGATCTACCGCATCTTTTATCTTCTATTCTATTTCATCTTTTATCATCGACATGGTAAAAAATAACCTAGCTGATGATTCAAGAGGTGGCTTTATAGCACCACATCTGAAAGTTTGGAGTATGGAAACAACGGTTTCAGTGTTTGCTGAGAGGATTTACCACAAAATTGGAAAATACAAAATTATATATTGTTGCATTGGCAGTACTGCACAATATTGTAATGCACAGACACGATCTGGAAGAAGATGAAGCGAATGATGACACCACCGTCCCAGTAACACCAGCAATCAACAACAACAATAAATTTTTAAAGAAGTGTAGTATTTAATTTGTTATGTGCAGTCAAGGCCAAAATATGGAATTGTCTAAAGTGTCAAAAGCATGTATACATGGACTTTTCGCCTTAGTAATAATGTCGATAGGTAAATATATATATTCTTGGAACTTTGTGGTGAAAACATATTGGTGACCTTGACTGTACATTATTAATATACTTATTGCCCTATTTTGTAAATAAAAGTATTTTTTATTTTTCAACATATGATTTATTTATAATTAATAATATATATTACAATAGGTATATACAATTATAAAAGGTTAACTTAAATCTAATACTTATAGGCCCTTGAATGGAACAAAATGGCACTCTCTGCTTAGCGTCTTATAATTTTAACATAAATTAATACGCAAATTAATCTATATAACATCATAGTATATGTTATTTATATCTACTCAACTAAGGATTGAGAAATTCACGGGCCTTTTTCATTTCCAAAAGTTCCCTCTGCAATATAGCACATCGTAACTTCTCCCTGTGATTTTCCATTTTAATGTTGTGCTCTTCAACAGCCATTTCCATTTTAATTTTATGCTCTTCATCAGCCAATTCCATTCTCCTGACATTCTTAAATTCTAGGCCAGTTGTCGCAGTGACAATAGTGTGAACTGAAATTTTAAATTGTTCTTATTACATTGTATATGAATGTATTGTACATAATATTAACACCGGACAGGGCTTTACACAGTAGTAAAAGTAGACACGAATAAATACTATGTGAGGGTGTTCTTGTATTAATGTTTCTATAACAATCAAATGGGGCATGGTTCTCCGGCTACTGCATCCGAGAACGAAACTGCAGACAAATCAAAATTACCTGACTTACTTAATATGGACTTGCTCCCATGCGTTCGTTTTTAGTTTATTCGTGTTTGTGTCCACGCTTCTATTTTCAATAATGTGCGTAATCTTTGAGAACGGAGCGAAATAATTGCTGAAATTTAATAATTTATAAAAGAGACAAGCAAAAAACAGCCACGGGAAAAAATCATACAGTAACCATCAACGTAATTAAAAAATTTACCCTTTCTTCTTCATCCCAGTTGAATGACCTAATGCGTTTCTGGCTCATTGTTAATATAATAATTAAAATTTTCCACCAAATATCCAACACCTATAATCAAAATTGCCGGTGAAGTTTGTAATGTCGGAGGATAGATGGCGCTAGTGCCACGCATAACATCAGCTGCGAAAACAAATGTCTTTTAAAATAGTTTAAAGTTATATTTGAGTATATATTTAACATTATTAACTTCATTATAGTGCAAAACGTATGGATAAACGTAATCTCCAAATTATAATAACGACCAAACAAACTGTGAATAAAATTGAAAACAAGATATAAAATTGTGATTAACAAGTGAAGTGCAAAAAAACTCTTTCGAAAACTAGTTTGCCAATAAAGGCAGTGTTATAAATAGTGTGGAAAATTAGTTTGTATGACAAAAAATAACATAAATGGTTATTTTGAGGAAAATCTGATGCAATAACTGTTATAATTCAAAGTATATCCGATTTAATAGCGACATCTATTGACGAGTAGCGGATCTATTGATCTGCTTTACCCTCAGAGTCATACGATTAATACCGATACTGGACGATAGAGGGCGCCTAACTAAAAATGGAAGAAAATTGCCCAGGATGTTTAAAAAAAATCCCAAATAGACAGTACCTCACATGTATGCTATGCAGTAGCAAATATGACTTAGATTGTGCTGGCATGTCATTCGAGAGATTTAAAAGCTTCTACAGCGCACCAGACTCCGAACATAAGAAAACCTGGAAATGTCTAGCCTGCTGCTGTAAAGAACCAAAAGGGGATAATACAAATACACCAATCCGCTTGCGAGACAACGATGAGGGGTACTACCGTGAAATGTATCCTGAAACAAGTAATATCACCCTAAGAAACAGGGTCCACCAGTCACTGAACATCACACCATGTTTTGATGACACGAGTATTTTGGGAGACACCTTGCACACGGATACTACTTCGGAAACATATATACAAGGACCATCCACATCATCAAATACTGCCGATACAATAACGTTAGATCAATTCGAAAAACTTCTAGATAAAAAACTACAAAATAACCGACAGTCTTTAATCTCAGAGCTCAAAAAGATATTACTCTCTGAAATAAATAAATCAATTATGGCACTCAGGAAGGAACTAGAGCAAACAAGTAATTCAATTATAACCGAACAAGCCAACCATAAATTAGCCATCACCAAAATAAATAACACTATTACCTCCATAGAAAATGAACACAAGAAATTAAAGACCGAAATTGATGAGATAAATAAAATAACAACCATTTTCACCCAGGACTCTACAAGTAATAAGACCATCTCTAAAAATTGCACCCAGTGTTTAGAATATAATTATGAAATTAATAAAAAAAAACTTGTACTATTTGGACTTCAAGAAAATCATTGGGAAAATGAATCTGAATTACATGACCGCATTCTATACGTTTTCCAAAATATCCTAAATGTAAACTTAGTAGAATATATAGAAACCTGTACCAGGATAGGTAAAAAAGGCCAAAGAAGACCTATAGTGATAGAGCTCTTAAGTAAAAAGGTCACAAAATACCTACTTGATAACAAAGCCTACTTCAAGAACACAGGCTTATGGATTTCCGAATTCCTCGACCAAGAATCTCTGAAAGGTATGCAGACATTAAAAAAATCACTTAACAAAGCCAGACAAGAAGGACATCATGCAGTTATAAAAAATAATACGTTATATATTAATAGAAAACCAGTAGATCATTACGAGCGTAATTATACAATTTCACCTAAAATATCTCTACAAGATACGAATGCAGAAAACCCTAATGACCCAAGGATCTCAAACACAAATAGTACGACAGCAACGATAAATTGTACAGATAGCGTTCAACCGTTTTTTCGTACATAAGTTTCTAGCACTATACCAAAACATGCAAAGTATAAGGACTAAACTGCATCTTCTTGAGGAACTAACAGAAGAACTATCATGCCAAGCCCTCTGCATCACAGAAACGTGGATAACGGCGAAGAAAAAAGATTTATTACAATTAGATGGTTACAACTTAGCATCCAGCTACTGCAGACAACATACTGAAGGCGGCGGCGTTTGTATATTTTTGCGTGAAAATATAGAGTACATAGACAGACAAGATTTAGTAAAAATAAGTAAAGAGTGTATTTTCGAAATTTGTGCGGTTGAGCTTTTAAAATGCAACACTATATTTATCGTACTTTACTGGCCACAAAGAAATAGGGAATTTCAAATTTTTTACAATTGTTTGGAAAAGCTCCTTGAACAACTTTCATCAGGTGATAAATGTAAACATATTATTATCGGTGGCGATTTTAACATTAATGCACTTGACAACTCAAAACTCACGCAAACCGTTTTAAATTTATTTCTGGCTCATAATTTTAAGCAAAAAATAAAAGAGCCAACACGCATAACCCAGTCTTGTGCTAGCTGTTTAGATCTATTATTCACTAATTTTCAAGATCAAGAAATGACAACCTCTGTAAATGAGTACGGTTTTTCAGACCATAAAGGTATCTTGCTTCATTTACCTATACATGAAACAAAAAATAATACATGGTTTACTAAAAAAAGAATATATAATGAGAATAACATAAACATGTTTAAATCTGAACTGCAAAAAATTAAGTGGGATAGTATAATTTTGTTAAACCGAAATGTGAATGAAAATTACAATAATTTTTCAGCTAAAATAACAGAAGTGCTCAATAAAACAATACCTAAAATTAAAATTAAATTGAAATTTAAAACCCAAAAGAAATGGCTAACAGTCGGAATAAAGAAATCGTGTAAACATAAAAGACAATTAAAAATACTATTAACTACAATAAAAAACGATATTCTCGAAAAGTACTATAAGAAATACGAAAAAATATTAAAAATTGCTGTTAAAAATGCAAAAAAAATACAAAATATTAAAAGAATAAATAAATCCGAAAATAAGATAAAAGGAATGTGGCAAATTATAAAAGAAAACTCAAATAAAATTCCTAAAAAAAGTCATAAAAATTTGTCATTGAAAATATCGAATAAATTAACAGATAATCCATATATCATCGCGAACGCATTTAACGATTATTTCGTATCCTTAGGTACCCCGACGCCAGGCAAACTAAATCATCAATCAAAGAAGTCTAATGTTCCTACAAATATTGACTCACCCACGAACTCTTTTTACTTAAGCCCGATCAGCAACATAGATATTTACAAAGCAATACGTAAACTTAAAAACAAAAAAAGTTCTGGCCACGATGAGCTGCCTCCGGCTCTTATAAAAAAATGTTCTGAAGAACTAACGATTCCCCTTACTTTAATTGCAAATCAATCACTCAGCGAAGGTACAATGCCAGATCTTCTCAAATTATCGATAATTAAACCTATCTTTAAGAAAGGAGATCCTAGTAATCCAGCACAATATCGCCCTATAGCTCTATTACCTACATTTGCAAAAATACTGGAAACAATAATGTCTAATAGACTCTACACATTTTGTGAGAAATTTAATATTTTGTGTGAAAACCAAAACGGATTTCGCAAAAATAGATCTACTGATTTAGCCCTTTACAAATATGTTCAGGAAATACATAATATTATTAATGATAGGGATTATGCCGTCGGGGTACTACTGGACATGAGCAAAGCCTATGACAAAGTGTCATATAAAATACTACTCGATAAACTCTATAACATTGGTGTAAGGGGCATTGCTCATAAATGGTTCCAATCCTACTTATCGAATCGAACACAGCTTGTCCAATTAGAATATAATAATTCTGATACTAGATTTATAGAAAATGTACAGTCAGAACAGAAAAATTTGTTAGGCTCAATACCACAAGGCAGTAATCTCGGGTGTCTTTTGTTTTTAATTTATATAAACCAGCTTCCAAAAATACTAGACCACACTTGTGTCTTATTTGCCGATGATATTTCTATAGTTTTCCCTTATTCTAATTCTAATAATAATCTTAACTCTATTTTACATAATATTTTAACTAAAGTGACTGACTGGCTTGATCTCCACAACCTTGAATTAAATTTAGATAAAACAAAAATTATGCATTTTAAACCACATCAAAAAAGTAATTTAGATATCAACTTTGTTTATAATAACCAAGCACTGGAATGCATAAACGTGTCAAGCCTTCTTGGACTTGAAATCGATACAAATATTAACTGGAAATGCCACATACAAAAAATTGTATCAAAATTATCGAGCTTTACCTACGCGTTAATGGAAATAAAAAAACACACTGATCTCAAAACAGCTCTATGTGCCTACCACGCATTTGCCCACTCATGGCTACGTTACGGTATTTTGATATGGGGGAATAGTACAAATGTTAACGACCTATTCTTATTACAAAAAAAATGTATAAGGATCTTAGTAAACATAAATCAAACAGACAGCTGCAGACCGCATTTCCCGAAGCTTAATATTATGACACTGACATCTCTATACATATTCGAACTTTGTAAATTTTTACGAAAATATAATCACTTCTTCCCAGTAGCAAAAATTCCCACTAATTGTAACCTACGCCCTAGAGACAGAATTCCAATACCTTCATCAAAGTTGAAAATGCATGCTTCTAGTCCACATGTAATGTGTATAAAGGTTTATAATAAACTACCAAAGAACATCAGAGATGAACAGACGAACACCCTGTTTAATACAAAACTTAAAAAATATTTAGTGGATAGCTGTTATTATTCATTGCAGGAGTTTTTAGATAATTAGTGTATTTTACAATATTTAATATAGAGATAGATATAAGTTTGAATTATATGTCACATGTAAAAAATGCATAAAAAATACATACTACTGTTTAATGTAAGTAGCTTAGTTTATTAATTGTAATGTATTGTGTTGCAGTGCCCTACAGGGTTTCATAGCTGAACAAATAAAATGTATCATCATGTATACCTGTGAAAGCAATAAATATACTGAATACTGAATACTGAATGTCAATATAAAAATGTCATTTGGCCTAGGTACTACCGTGAAAATCGAAATTCGTAAACTTCGAGGATTTTTCTCTGTCTCTGTTGCTTACTCCCGGAGTAGCTAGTCCAGGTGTAAGGGTGTAACGGTAGATTAGCTTTGGAATAAGAATATTAATAAGACTAAGAGTAGAAACTGCGGACTTGTATACAAGAATAGTATTATAAGCTAAGCCCTGCTTAAGGTGAAGATCAATTAGGAACTTTGCCAAATCAGCACCCTGGGGTTTTGACACATTTACAGAATTTTGATTAGCCCAAATGCACCATTTTTGCCAAGCATTTCTATAAGTTTTAATAGACGAATCCCGCCAACTTTTTTTGTAGAACGCTTATGTGATCCTGTGACCATCCTTTTATGCTATCTGACCACCCCCACATTTCCAGACCTCTAGAGTCATGTCCCGTAACATGGGCGGGGGGAGGTTGGTCGCCGCGTCCACAAGGACTTTGTGCAGATTGTAAATTGTGAACGGCGGACCCAGGGCCCGGTTCTTTAGGTCTGGCCTCCAGAACACCTTTAGCCAACGTGGGGCTACAATCAGGTAAGTCCCCCTGGCGTTGTTGAGGTGTTGTAGCACACGGGGTATCAAAAAGGGAGGTGGGAATACCCACGCCAGGGGATAGTCCCAAGTTTGGCTGAAAGCATCGTAAAGGCTGGCTTGATTGTCCGTCAAGCCCAGCGTGCCGTATACTGGAAGGACATGGGCTAGTGACGATGCAAATAGGTCTATTACTGGACGGCCGAATTTGGAGAAAATTTGTTCCATTATAATTGGTCGCAGGTGCCACTCGGGGGGGCCTGTAAGTCGAGACAAACGATCGGCTTCGCCGTTGTAACGGCCTGGTAAGTAATGAATTTCTATATGTATCTTGAACAGGTCCAATATTTCGAATATTTGATACACTATCTCCATCAGTCGGGTAGACTTTGTTCCCCCTTCGTTTCTTAAATAGGCAACTACTGTCCTGTTGTCCGATTGAATTAGTACAGTGGTACAGGTTAGGCATCGACCTTGATCTCTTAGGACATAGTAAACCGCCAACATCTCGCGCTGATTGGAGTGAAGTTTCGCTTCCTCTGGAGACCAGAGGCCACACAGCTTGAGATTGTTTAATTGGGCTCCCCATGCTTGCCCCGACGCATCCGTTACTAGATAGTTGGTTGCTTGCGGGTAATGAATTGGGGAACTTTTCGAGAGGTTTGTGCACCACCAATTCAATTCTTTTAAAACTGGTGTCGGTACTGGATAGCAGTAACGCGGGTTGGTTACTAACAGATTTTGGCAATGATTCAATAGGGCTCTTGTGATTTAGGCGACCCCTGGGAACCATAAAGCTGGCAAAATTTACCATTCCTACTAGGCTCTGAACTTCTGTAACGTTGCCAGATCTCTGAATTAACAGGCTCTGTGCTTTGGTTCGAATACGCTGCACTTTTTGGAGCGGCAGAGACTTCAAGTTTCTGTGTGGATCCCAAATTACCCCTAAGTACTCGAGACTCTTTTGAGGGGTCAGAATTGATTTGGCATAATTGACTTGCCACCCTAGGTATTCTAATAGCCTGGTTGCTTCTAAAGCCTGGTTGGTTAGGGTATGACGATTTTGGTTGGCCATTAAGATCTCGTCCAAATAAACGACAATCCGGAAACCCTTTTCTCTGAGTAGTTGAGCCACCCAATTTGTTAGGGATGCAAACACCCTTGGGGCACAGGCTATTCCAAACGGTAAACAGGTCATTTGCATTAATTGATCGTCGTAAATTAACCTTAGGAAGCATCGGTGTGCTTCAGAAACTGGTAGATGGAAATATGCATTTGATAAATCGATCTTTACAAGCCAGTCGTTTGGTTGCAAAAATGTGGGTATCTTGTGCATGCTTATCAAGCGAAAAGGTTTTACTAAAACTTACTCGTTTAGATTTCTGAAATTGAAAATCGGACGAGCCGAGCCATCTGTTTTCGGTATGATGAACATTGGGGATACAAAGCTGGGGCTGGGATTTACAGGCTCCAATACTTTCATTTGTAAGAGTTGGTTTATAATGCAATCCATTTCGCGACTTTTGGGAGTCGACAACGAGTGGTTGTCGACTCCCAAAACGATATTTGGCAGAAATAAAGGGGGTTTGTCTATAAACGGGATTCGGAAATTTTGAATAATTTGTATAAATGCGGTTGGAGCCTGTAGTTCCTTCCAACGTTCCGCAAAATTTACCAAACGGCCAGCTCGAAAATTTATCGAGTCACAACTTTCGTCTCGCTTGCCCTCGTGATGTGGAGGGGCCTGAAAACCTGCCGCCACGGTAACTATTCGCAAAGGCGTCGTGGCTTTGAAAACCTTTATTAGACCGCTGGCGCGGATGTTTTGCCTGCTGATTACTATACTTTGAATTACTGCGAGGGTAGTCACGTGCTTGTGGTGGGTAATTCATGAATGAGTTGGGCAAAGGCATGCGATTCATATACTCGTAATTAGTACCAAACAAAGGAGGTGCTTTGTTCGGGAACGTATTGGCATAACTAGGCATGGCCTGAGCTTGCTGTTGTGGCTAAGCTTGCGCAGCAGCTTTATGACTAGGCGCCGACCGCGGCGGCCAAAATACTTTAGTTGAACCACCGGCCTTTTCAATTGCATTAGCAAATTGTTCTTTATTAAATAAATTCTCACAAGTGGGTGGAATTTTCTTTAGGCTAGCTTTCAGAAAATTGTCTTTAACAGACTTCAACATTGAATCACGTCTCTGTTGTATTAGTTCTGCCCTATGGCCGCAAGCTATTTGCAAAACGTCGTTACTTATTTTCTGAAAACTACCCTGCACAAAAATTTCATTCAATTTTTCTTCCAATAACTTGGGTGTAACTTGGATTGAATTTGCCCAATCTACTAATTCTTTGAAACCACTCTGTGCCGCTTCGTTTTGTTTAATAAGTGCCTGTGTGATAGTAGCAAACCCACGTTCAATAAGCGCTAAAGAATTAAACTTATCAAATGGTTTAATCTCATCATTAGTTTCTAAATATGTGAAGCCTGGCGAAGAACAGTATTGTTTTTGTGCCTCTGCATAGCGCACACTATCCCAGTCTTCCGAGTTGAAGCGCTGGATGGTGTTAACTAAGTTAACCAAATCTGGTTTGGATTTAGGAATAGCCGGTTCATTCAAGACTATATTTAGTGGCAATTGAAATGAGCACCCGGGTGCAGATTGATCGGGGATGGCCGGCGATGGGGGTGCAGGAGTTGTGCCCGGTGCAGTAATATTTTCGTAAAGTTCACCACTAACATTTCCACTAACACCATCAGAGTCATAAAATTCCTCGACCACGGGGGTGGAGTGAAAAACTGGTTGGAGGGAAGGCTGAAAGGCAGCGCTATTTGCAATAAAATTAGAAATCCCACTTACTTGTTTACATAAGTATCGTACCGTGGATTCCATGCGACGGTGTTTATGCCCGCGTCGCTTTGGGCGCTTCTCGCGCTTTCTCTTGTTTGTTTGCGAAGGACCGGGCTCCCGCGCCTCCACAGGCGGTATTGGTGTATTAACAGTAGGGGCAGTATCCGTGGACGAACTATTCGTAGTATCCGATGAATCGGAAGATTCACTAGTATCGTGCTCCATTTGGAAAAGATAATTTATAATAACCGAACGGTAACACCGTTAAACTTTAAAATTTACAGAATAATCAACTTTAATAGATATACTATATATTTGTTCGAAGTTATTTTCTTATGACCGATTGCTACGGGTAACAAGACGCCAATGGAGAAGGCCTCGAGCGTAACCTACCTCGTAGCCTACCTGGTGCACAGGATCTGACGTCACAGGGTAGGGACAAAGTGGAAAGTATTCGTGGTCTGACCGATCTGTTACAGGAAATCAAGTTCGCTACTCTCAAATTGTTTATTTATGTTAGGCTTCAAATAACGGTTCAAAGCTTAATACGCATTACTAGCAATTGTTTTCAAGTATTAACATTTAACAAATGTTTAAATTAACTGTACAATTAATTTTATTTCCTTCGAACGATCAATGTAAAGCGTGTATTGCTTAGTTGTCAAACACTTCGAGTGACTGCTATCTGTCATTGTGAAACGCTAATTAAAGATTCATTTTGAAGTCCATTGCTTCTCACTCAACTTTTCTTAGGAAGTTGAATAATTTTGAATATTTCGTTTTTGAGAAAATTTATTCTGAGAATCTGCAACCCATTGCTCGGTTTCAAAAGATGCGTGGATAATAATAACACACTGTATACAATCATCCCAGATTAACTTGTCTGCTTTGCCTTAAGGTGCTATTCGCGCACATCAATGAATGAAAATATATACACAAACAAACGAAAGGTACTCCTCCTGGAGTACGTTTGGCTGCTCCCTCATTTCCGCCACTGCAGCTGTGGCAGGGTCGCATCCCATTCCACGATGGTGGGACGGTCGTTGCACCGGTGGAGAGAGAGAGGCTGTTAAGGTAAATCACGGAGTGGGGACGGAAGAGCTCTTTTAATCCAGTGATGCCCTCCTACTTGATTGGCTTTCGAGGAGCCGCACAAAGTGTGCCACTATGAGAGACGAGCGAGAGAGCGGTGATACCATGTGGAAAAAATTACCCCCATCATTTACCCTATTTTATGAAACAATATAGAATATGCGCACCATAACTAGAAGATAAACACAGATGAAATTAAATAAGTCTTGGGATAAGTTGTTTGTGTCCACTTTAACACTGAAAACATTTATTTTCACTCTCAAGTGACGTATTCAACGCATTTATCTGGCCAGGCCTACTACCGTGAAAATCGAAATTCGTAAATTTCGAGGATTTTTCTCTCACTCAAACGAAGACGTCATTAGAGTGAGATAGACAAATCCTCTAAATTTGCGGATTTCGTAGTTCGTGGTAGAGCCCCTGACACCCATGAATGTAGGATTAATATGGATTTGACAACGTTATAATAATAGCAAGAACGAAAGGGATGGTCTTATGAAACTTTTTACTAGTGGAAGTGAAAAGGAACGATAATCGTCCGTCCTTATCACTGTGCCACTATTTTTTGTGTGTGTGTGCATTAGATGCTAAATGTAAGTGCCAGACAAATGCGTTGAATACGTCACTAAGTGCCTGTGTGGCACTTTCGTCTTAGTAGTAAGTGACTATGTCTATCCCTCTTAGTGGCACACTATGTGCGGCCCCTCGCTGACACCTCATGCGAGGTGACAAGCAAAAAATAATGGCAAGTGACAAGAACCGACGATAATAGTTCTTTTTCACTCCCGCTGATTTAGAGTGTCCAAAGACCAGCCCTTTCGGTCTTGCTATTATTATTACGTTGTTCAATCCACATATTAATTTAATACTACATACATGGCTTATATGCTTTTTGTCTCTGGGTGAAGACTTCGTGAGAACTAGTAGAATGAGGGTTTTTGATACTTTTTCTGCCGCTATGGGGAGGTGAGATGGCAGCACTGAGCCGACCCTATAACGAACTGTCAAAATAAATACGCGCATTTAATTTTCAACATATTTATAGGTTTATTTATTCTGTAAACCATTACTTTAGTCATATTGTTACCTAAAATAAATAAATAAAATAGTTCCAAGTGAATTCTCATGAAATTAACAAAGTTATACCTAGTAATTATTTTGAATACCAGTGACTTTGAGCGCCTGTTTTAGAGTTCAATCTTCAGTTCGACAACCATGTATTAGTCGTAATCCATTACAAAATCAATTCTCTTCCAAATAAAATAGAATTTCAATATTTTAGGCCCAGGTGCCTATGAATAGTATGAATCTGACAGCTGTCGAGACCAGGTGCGTACGAAGCGCCGCCTGGTGGCAGAAAAATTATCGAAAACCCTCATTACTGAGAACGCCGCGCCGTATACGTCTATAGATGCCCTTAATGTTGTAAGTCTATATAATTTATGGTTTCATAAAAAAGTATAAAAACAAACACTTTGTTGATTTCACTAAACTATTGACTATTTAGTTTGAGAAATTGTATTTTGTAGAAAGTTATTTAAACTACATATAGGGTTTATTATACGCTTTCACTTATCCGTAATCAATGCCCTACATTTTGATTAGAGGTAACCTCGCATCTTATGGCCATAAAAATCCTTGGCGTGTGTTAGTATCCGGCTTAAAAGGTATACTTAATTTATATTAAATGCTACGATTAACATTATTTCATATCTTATTTCATTTATCATTGTTACACAGTTCCCGTTATGTTCATAAGGATATTTACAAACTACTTGCACTGATCAGAAACTATTCTGTGACTGAAGTGTCCATGATTAAAATGAATAAGTAAAATTTTTATTTTGTTTAGCTGGTGATATTGAGCAGCTGAAAAGATTTGCATGTGGTGGCTACTGTGATGATTCTACCATTGTCTACTTACAGCACCCCTGTGTAATACTAAGTGCATTAGAGGTAAGTCGTAATTGTGTAATTATGGGGCGTAGTTCTATATATATTTCTAATTCTGAGGAGTGAGTCACGTTATTGTGACATTTTCTAGTGTTTCTAGAGAATAATCTAAACCTAAAAATAAGATCATGCTCATAATATTGATGATTTTGATTAATTTAATATGTAGTTGACCTTAATTAGAATTATGTGGGTTAATTCAAGATGGATATTGGACTGTTACTGTGATAGTATACAAAATTTATTATTAGTTTAGATAACATTGTAATGACTCTTTAACATTTCTGAAAATTAATCAATCATTTAAAAAAATACTAATGCTACTATGATTTGTGAGTGAGTTTAGTAAAACGTCCCGTTTGCTATAAAGCCGCTTTGTCAGTTTATTCATATGAAGATACAAGGAAATCTCGTCTTTATGGTAAGTGACAAAGTGGGACGTTTAGTAAAACTAACAAATTTTAGCATAGCAGCAATATCAAAATACACAAGGCATCTTTTATCCTTTCTCCTTTAAGTTATTTTGTCCTTAATGGTTCATTTTGTTCAACTTTGCAGGTTTTAGGTTACAAAGTAGTTGCATCTAGCTCAACAGCAGTCAAACAAGACTATAATGAATATATGTGGACTATGAGAAAGGAGTTTTCAGAGCCAGAACCATCTGTGATTGTAGAGCAAGATAATATCACAAATTTTAGCAAAGAGGCTATGCACTTTGGCAACTATCAGCAACCAGCTAAAGACGACGAAGTATAAGTACAACACAATTTTTTTTACTTACTATTTTTAAAACTATTATGGATACTAAAGGTAGCCAAAATACCTCTACTGCCAACCTGAACACTATACCCTTGACCGAAGAAGGAGTTGTATACATTGCAATTAAGGGATCCCTTCATGCATCAGACTGCTCCGTCTTTGGATTAGGAGATGAAGAAATAAGAGCACTGACAAAAAAATACCCTGGATCTGGAGTAGTTGTGAATGGGGTTGCCATTAAAACAAATGTTCTACATGCTATAAACTCTTTGTCCCAGCTTGGCTATAAAATAGTCTCGAGCACTGGTGAAAATGAGATCACTTGGACCCTTCAGCGTGAGCTCTAAATGTAAACCTTCTGAATGTTAAAAATAATAGTCTTTTGGTCTGTGTTTTGGCTGTCAGTATATGTTTAGAAATGGATCATTCTAATTGTGACCACACCCACTGCACAACTTCAAACCAATCAGTTTGTCAGACACTCTCAGAGATGGAATGGGAGAGAGGAATATGGAATGCTGGTAAGTCTTAAACTGTTTATAACTAAAGTATTTATGTATCAAGTTCTTAAATAGCAGTTTGATCAGTGCTGTAGAGATTCTTTGCCTTACAACAAGCACAGGTGTTTTCGTATAAGCCATAGGTTCCCAAACTTTTATATGATGACTCTAATGCAAGGTAATTACCTTGCATTAGAGTGTATGGCTTGGTTAAGGGCATAGAAAGAAATTTCTTTCTATGCCCTTAACCAAACATCTGATATTTAGAATTCTAATGTAATTCAACATTTGTCAGCCTCCCATAGCCTAGTTGGTAGTGATAGTGACCCTGCCTATTATTTGTGTATTTATTATTGCAAATATTTGGTTGTAGTTGTATATCTATCTTTTATATAATATTATTGCTGGTACCCACATCACAAGGCTTAATATTGAACTTACTTATGCTATGTGACATCTCCAAGAATCGTGAACCTATTTTCAATATTTTTTTTAATCAAACAGGGCATAACTCTTCCGTTCTGTCGGCACCAAGTTGTGGTCTGATGATGGGATATGGAGAATTGGTTAATTTGTTTATTAATTTGGTTATAATTTATTATATTTTGTAGAGTATATTATATTTAATACAATGTTATTATCTTTAATACAATGGTTTTCTTTAGAATATGACATCTAATATTTCAGTTATATACCTACATAACTAGTAGTGTTACTAAGTACTTAAAAAAACAAATCTTAAACATATTTAATAAAACAATTCGGGTTCTTCCATAAAAATATAGATCAAACCCACTTTGGGAATCTATAGTGTAAGCCATTCAGATGTGTCTACGTCTAGTGTCCAAGCTGCTTAATTTGGGCCATTTCCAATGTGGCTGCTAGTAACTTTATAGTTTTTAGAAAAGTTTTACTGCTCCTGACTATGAATTTCTTATTACATAGACATAATGCCATATTTGGTATTTTAACAGAGGGGGAATTGTAACTCTTGTTTTAAAACTAAACCTTTCCATCCTAGCCTTATATATGTATAATAGATGCAATTGGAACACTTGTTTTAGCTTATAATGGTGACAAAGAGAAAGTTGAACTGTTGATACGTAAAGCAAACAATGCCAAGGAATTTGTAAATGTGCCTGACAATTCTGGCTACACAGCACTGCACTATGCCGCACGTAATGGGCATGTAGACATTTGTAGAACACTGCTGGAAACAGGGGCACTTGTTGATGCCCAGACTAGTGGATTGGCTACACCGTTGCATAAAGCTGCAGCTGCAGGTAAGCATAAGATGGGCTTGTTATTATTTTTGTATAGCATAAGAACTTTTATTCTGTTGGAATTTGGATTTTAACCTTTGCACTGCCACTCTTTCCGGATAGAAAGGCTCACGCTAGACATGGTGTTACAATCAGGAGGTCAACAAATTTAGATTGATAAAATGACAACACTAATACAATAATTTTACCATAATATTTGCAGATATGCATCTTTTGTATATAAGGTCCTAATTTATTAGATGCAGATATTTTTACAGCTGATAGTACTCGGTCTCTGAAGTATATTAAACCGTGAAACATTATAGCTTTTACGATGTTTTTTTGGAGAAAACGGAAAAACAAATTTCCTACATAAAAACACCCTGTTTTTGTGATTATTAAATGAAAACTCATTGAACAGATTCTAGTACCTCTTTTACGTACCACTTAACTGGAACTGGCCACTTCTTGATTGTCAATGTCATGTTATTTTCCTTTGGATTGTATCGTTTGATGACATGACAGACAGTGTTATTGTGACATGTGATAATGCACACATGATGATTTTTTTTAGACGAAATTATAATTAATTTTTTTGTTAGGAAAATGAAATCGAAAAAATTACATGAAAAGATTTCTTAATTTATATTTAAAGTTAATTATTTTAATGTAAAGTATCATGTGTTCAAATATCTGCAACTAATAAATTAGGACCTTATATACAATAAGTGTTTTCATTTGTTTTTAAATTATTTATGTATGTACTATCCGAAATTTCAGGTAAAGCTGCTACTCTGAAATTCCTTATTCAGCATGGAGCAAGTGTGCTATCACAAGATGCAGATGGTCAGACTGCTCTACACAAGGCTATAGCTAATAAACGTACAGACCTGATTAATATTTTACTGGAAGTATGCCCTGAACTCGCTACTGTTACAGACAAGAGAGGCCGCGTTGCAGCTGAGCTTCAAAAGGACTGAATAATTTTTCATTTGAAGGTTAATTATTTTGTTTAGTTGTTTAAATTATCATTTATTATTCACGTGATTCACGTCACTTCCTTGGCATGTCTATACTATAAAGATCAATTCGAGGTATCATTTGTTATTATTGAGACATTTGAGGACTTCGATATTTTGGTGAAACGTTGAATTTATATGTAGGTATGTACGCAAAAATGCGAACAAGAACATTGATTATTTTTACGAAAACGAGAAAGCCATAATTATTTTAACTATCATCGAATATTGTTTTTTATTTATTTAATATAATTGCGTTGCATGGATCACATTAATAAGTTTAAGTAAATTGTTTATTCAATTGTTATTTTTTCTATTATGTAAATTATTTAACTGTATATTACTCGAAATTATTCTGTGATGAAGTGTACCTTGTATATCAATTGACGTAAACCGTCACTTTTATGGAGACCGTTAACCGGATGCTTAAAATAGCGGTATATTGCAATCCAATGCCCATTTATTTAGTCATGTTTCAGTAGAGTGCTCGTCAGTATAAAATAAAAAAAATGTAAACAAAGCTGACTTTTCACAGCATTTGACGTTTTGGCACATCTCCTTTAAGTTGACGATAACTGATAAAATCAAGATTGTGTTTTAAAGGTGCGTGATTAGGAAATTATGCAAGTTTTTAGGCTTGTTTACACTTTTTTTGTTACCTACTGACTAACAGTATAGATATAGGTACTTCACATTTCTTTGTTAGTTTTGATAACTATCTATTATTATGATATTTATGATACTGTGATTTGCCAAGCATATATGCCAGTATATGTATTTGTTTTAGGAATATTTGTGATATTTATCACATAACTTAAATTAAGCTTACTTTATCGTAATACACATATTTTTTATTAAAAATAAATTGTCTATGAGTTACGTAGCCCAGATTGTTCTGGTATTCGCCTTCGCACGTTTTGTGAAATAACGCCACTAGGTGTAATTGCTCGCTTTTCAATTCGATGTTGTCATCAACTTTACTCATCACAAATATTGTTATTTTTAATGTTAAAAATCTTTAATAAAATGTAAGCGTAGAAGGTTTAAAGAAGATTATTTTTGACCAAAATGCCATTTTGACGATTCTGTTATATTATTGTATAATTTAAACCATACAATGATTGTTATATAATATTATAACTACGATCACTGTTGGGCCCACGCCCCCATTGATCAAACTTGTATGGAAGTATGGAAGTGAATCCAGCAGTGAACGAGTTAGCATATAGGTATTATGTTAAGAACGAGTTAGGATCAATGGTTTTAAACAAAACACTATACATTTTTGGATTGAATTTTATGTGTAGGTTAAGATTCATATTAATATTTCTTCACAAATAGAATTAATGCAAGGTACTACAAGGACCACACACATAATGACACAGAGCAAAAAGGACATTATTCTGAATTTCTATATTGAAGGTCCGTTGGGGTTTTTTGATGGGGTAAGATAAAATGCTGCAGCAGAAGGGGGTGACTTGTCTTTCCGCATTCAGAAAACCGTTTCATCTTACCCGAACACACTTTAGTGGCCATTGGGAAAGGTCATCTATTGTCACATTATTTGCTCACGGTAGTCACGGTGCTCCTTGACAGCCACTGTCAAAAAAATCTTCACATGTGGATTACCTATCTTTAGCAATCACAGTTTTCCTACAATATAAACTTTGGCATGAGGTCAGGGCCGGATTTAAGGGGGGTCAACCGGTGCTACAGCCCCGGGGCCTCCACAAAAGAGGGGCCGAGGGGACGATAATACGTAGGTTGCCCTGAAAGTTTCGGGATTCGGAAAAAATACGCATTTTAATGAAATAACAGTACTTTTATTGTTTTTCAAAGTATTCTCCTTTGTTTTTAATACACTTTTTCATTCTCTGAAACCAGTTTTTAAAACAGTTATTGAAGTCTGAAGTGGGGGTTGACAAAATGGCCATTTTATAAGCGTCGACTGCTTCTTCCGCGGTCTGAAAACGCTGACCACGCAACCGATTCTTTATTTTCGGGAAAGTAAAAAAATCGTTGGGACTTAGGTCGGGGCTGTACGGAGGATGGTCCAGTAATTCGACGTTTTCGCCCTTCAGATAGTCGTCTGTTTTCTGAGCGGTGTGAGGGCTGGCATTATCATGGTGTAGTATAATACGGCGGTTAGGGTTAGTTTTTCGCAGTTCAGCAAAAACAATCGGTAAACAAACGCCTATATACCAATCGGCATTGACAGTTCTTCGATCTTCAAGAGCGATAGTCGCCACGTGACCCGATTTGGAGACAAACGTGGCTACCATTTTTTTGATCGTGCTGCGAGAACGAACAACTTTTGTCGGCTTCGGTTCGTCTTCGTAAACCCAAACTCGAGATTGGTTTTTCGATTCAGGCTCATATGCATAAATCCATGATTCGTCACCTGACACAATACTAAAAACGGCATTTGAGCTTCCTCCATTAAATCTTTTTAAAGTTTTGCGGCACCAATTGACACGTACCGTTTTCTGGTCGTCAGATAACAAGTGAGGAATCCACCGGGAAAATAACTGCCGCACGCCCAACTCTTGTTGTAAAATAACTTGTACCTGACTCATTCCAATGCCTAAAGTCTCCTGAATCTCCCGATATGTAACATGCCTATCTTCCTTTATCAGTTGGCGAACAACATCGATGTTTTGATCGGTAACGGCCGTTTTCGGTCGACGTCATCCGCAAGAGACACACGGCCACGTTAGAATTCCGAATACCACCTGTATATGGTCGTCTTTGAAGGTGCTTCACTACTAAAAGCAATAGTTAATCGGTCTCCACATTGTTGTTGTGTTAATCCACTTTTAAAGTCATAATAAATCATTGCTCTAAAACTTTCGCGGGACAGCTCCATTTTCACCAGCGAACGACTTTAAAAAACAATTGAAAATCGGACATTGTTTTTTTTTCTAAGTGGCCAGTGTTTTCGAATAATGAGACTATGCTTGTAAGAAAGAGGTATAACACATGTCAAATATACGTTCCTAAGTATTAAATTCCCGAAATTTTCAGGGCATCCTACGTATATAGATTTCGAAAAAAGAAATTAAATTCCAACTAATAAAATTTTTTAGAGTGTTCAATTTCAGTTAACCGTTTCATTGCGGATGACACGCCAGGCGTGTCATGAATGTTTTTAACGAATGGCGTGTGACACGATAGGCGTGTCATCATATTCTATGGCGTAAGACACGCTTGGCGTATCATGAAAAAATTGTTCGCCGCCATAGATAAAAGTTTTTGAAAATGGAACACGCAACGAATTGGTTAAATCATCAACGATTTTTCGGCGACAAAAGCTCAAAAAGATTCCGGTCGTGAACGCTAAAATTTAATTTCAGATAATTCTAGTTTCCGATTATATTTATGTTTGATTTAAATAATAAAATAATGTATACTTGTTTCCACAAAAAAATATGTATTGATAAACTTGACTGAAAAAAATTGTCTACTTTATTTGGAAAATAATTGGGGGCCAGGGCCCCTCCACTCCTTTGTTGCCCCGAAGCCTCTCAACCTCTAAATCCGGCCCTGCATGAGGTTCATAGTAACTATCTTTATATTTCAATAAAATGTATAACATTGACTATAGATTGATTACAAAACTGATTGCTGAAAATTTTACAGTTTCAAATATGACTGCTTATATTAACAACTATATACTTAGCCCTGAAATCCATAACTGAAAGTCCTAAGATTCGATTGTTTCTCTTCACGCGATTATAAGAGCGATAGAGACTCAAATGCATCATGCCATTATGATGCATCAAGTTATTACATGAGCGTGACTTAGGTATTACTTACACCATATGAGCGCATTTTTTTTTTCAAGGTAAGTTTAATCTGTGATTTGTACTAAAATATGTGAAGTATTCGTGAAAGTGGTTGTAGAGTACCTAAACTTCTCTGTAGTGCAGTTAGGATCAAATAATTGATACACAAAATTTTTTGGTACAGTCAAGGGCATTAATATATATACACTTCTCCATACTGATCCCTTACAAATGTGTCTTTATATTAATGCACTCGACTGTACACCATAGGTCAATTTGCTGTACCGAACTTTTTGGTCACTTTGACTGCTAAAAAGTATTTGATGCGGACTGTATTATTTCATTGTCTTATGCCTAGTTTACACCTGACCGATTCTTATCATTGTCATAGAGGTGCAATGTGTTTATTGAATTAACTCACACAGTCACGCAAATCGTTGTTAATTATAAGAATGGCCCGACGCATTTCTTGAAGTATACGTAGTGTGGGTTTACCTACGTAATCTCAAATTGCATGATTATTACTTTTTCATATGTTACAAGTCCATTCCAAGAGTGGTTAGTTTGTAAGTTTTGTCTCAAATATCGTCATGTGTAAACCATGCATTTATTTCGTAATTTGGAAAAGTTTGTAGCGGTTGTCGCATAGTTGAAACATAATCAATTTTTATATTTTCCACTTACACCTTTGTATTAACAGTAATGTTTTAGTAAGAAATAAAATACATGAACGTATAAAGTGTTTTTATTACTATGTAATTCATTTGGTACATTCAACATACAATTTACCTTTAAAGCTACTTTTACACGCTTGCGTAGGCTTGACTAGCCTAGCCTATATTAGATGTTGCGGATTTATTTCTGAGAATGAACTTATGACAGTTAATGATTAATCCTTATTAATATGAGGGTAAGACTCACAATTTTTTCGATAGTCTTGACGATATTAACCCTTCCTATGTCTAAGCACTGATCAGTGACGAGGAAAATATTCGCGACACACGATGGGTTAACCTTTTGACCGCTAGACAGCGAAGGAATATGCTGAGCTCTCAGATGCCACGCATACACGATTATTTAGGCGAAATTGAACTTTACGGCGTCCCGCGTAAGTTCTCACTGCATTGGCGTAGGTAGCTGTCGGCCAGGGGTCCATATTGGCACTTATACAATTTTTTCTTCGAATATTTTTACTAATACCGTTTTTTACTCATAATCATCATTACTCCGAAAATTTTATCTCATACTTTTTTTCTTACTAAAAATTATACTTCTACCTACAATGTTCATAACGATTTTTATTTCGAAATTTTATCCTCCTAAAGTCGTCAAGTAGATTAATCTATACTCATAAAGTTATTTGAAATAAATTGTTTATTTATAAACATTTTCCCATTAGGTTCACTCTGTTGTGGTATAATTCTTTTATGAATAACATAAACTATGTAGTCATAATGGGCTTTGTGCAGAAACTGTTGTGGCATACTCAACTTTAGCATATTTCTTTGTGGCAGATTTCGAGTTGTTCGAATATTATTCGAGCATAACTAATTTCGATGCTCCTATTTATGATGATGCAAAATCTGGATGTGCATAAAAAGTATCGGCATAGTTTGTTTTAGCATAACAGAGAAGGAATAATTACAACCTCTCAATATAATCGAGGTAGTAGTAATATTCTGTACGTTACTTACTGTGTTACTGAGCTGAGTACTTTTTAGGTTGCTAAAAAAAAAATAACCTCGAAGACTAAGGCGGGAGCAAAGCTCCCGCCTTAGTCTTCTAACCTAACCTATCCGAGTCGGATCTGCCCCGGAAGGTTTTGTTCGCTCGCTTCGCTCGCTCACTGCAGAAATTTTCACCCTCACAGCAAATTCTGCCTGACGAAAAAGGCAAGTTTCGAACATGTGGCTACATGCCCAAAAAAAAATGCAAATATAATTTCTGTCACACTCGGCGTAAATAATGATATGCCAAGATAGTTTCGGACAAAATAATATTCGAAATATTGTTACAAGTGATGTTTCTGTCTCATTAGGTTGATGCCAAAATAGATTATACCAAGTCTGTTATGTCCTAAGCGTTTCGGACAAAAAAAGTTTAGAGGGAACCCGTTTAGTACAGTACCTACTCTGCCACAACCTGATTTGTGCAGGTCTAGCTACCTGTACAGTAATGTACTGTAAGTAGCTACCTTTACAGTAATAGTACGATTTATATTTAATTAAACAAAAATAATTCATACATAAAACCAGTACAGATAAAAATAAATACCTATAACATTAGAATATATAGCATAAAATAAGTATAGTGAAAAATTATATAAACATAAAAGTTAGTACTAAAAATATGTCTGAAAAACAATATTATGAACAGAAATAATTCTATGTGATGATAATTATGAACAAAGATTATTCTAAATACCGATCATTATGAAGTTAAATTGTATAAGAAAAAATTTCGGAGTTCCAATAATCTAAGTTGCAATTTTATAAATACTTTGGCGCACCCGTCGGCCAGTGCCGTCATTGGCGTCGAAGTCACTATTTTCGGTTGTCTTCTATGGCCGACTGTGGCGATCAAAGGGTTAAGGTCTTAACCCATTCAGGGCCAAGGACTCAGCATATGGGTCATGACTCAACGCTTCCGCATGGCCCGTGACTCGCATGCGAGTCATCAGTACATTCTAAATAAAATAAAAACTAAACTTATATTGACACAATTATGTTTGTGTGATTGAATCTAACAACCACTTTCACAAATTACGTTTAGTCATAAAATGATGAGCATGATTTTTTAAATGAAAATGGGGTCTTGAATATTCAAGTTTGATTTACTGTAAGTATAATATAGTAAAAATAACGAAATTGTAGATGCATACGTTTTGTAAGCACACAGACATATTCACATTTCAAAAATATGAAAAATGTATTTTTATAGAAAGTTATGAGTATGGCTCAGGGTATGGGTCACCGTGGCCCGGCGCTGTCTGTAAAAACTACGAGTGTTTACGTGACAGACTCAAATAAGCTTTATTGGCCGGTCTTAAAGCTTGTTTCACGTTGAAGTCGTTTGGTATTGTAACATTTTTCAACCGATGACCTTATGGATGGTGGCAAGCAATATTTGTATTGGCCAAACTTTGCACGATTATATCTCATTTTCTTTTAAGGGTAAGGCAACCAGGTTTCTCCGCTGTACTTTTATGCACTTACGTAACATAAAATGGTGTGGTCATTGTAGTGTATAGAATAGGTACATAATTAGGTAACTACTAACAGTGATGTTAAGATTAATTCATAGTAATAAAACTATGTTTCAATTATATGAAGTAAAGCAGTTGTTTAATCATACTAATGTAACTGTATTTACATACAATTTGTTTATTTTGGCGGTTTTTAGAAAATATTACAATATGTATGTTATACATATAGTATGTAGTGCAAAATCCTTTCCCATCGTATTTTCACGGAAACGTCTAAACGTGTCATATTTTTGTCGAGGTTGTATATCAACTTTGATATCTACTATCTGAACGATAATTATATTATATATTAGTGTGACAAAAACATGTTGTTTGCTAAACAAAAGACTTCAAAGGTAATGGCCGTCCGGGCGCCCTCCTATTTAGGTAATAAACAATAGATGCAACCGAGCAGCGGTGTTATCTTGCATATGCACGTTGCAGTAGTTTTCCCAGAAGTCAATGACGTGACGTGGTTCAACCCATCCCTCCTATTAAAAAAATTTGAAGTAATATGGAAAATATAATTTAGTCTCGATTTATTCGTTGGCGACTTTACCTCTCCTCCTGTGCTGTGTTTAGTGATTGCAATTTTTAAGACGTTGGCTTTGTATTACCGGAATTTGAAATCGATTTTTTAAAGTAATAAACGAATAGGACGCCGTCTACAAAGTAGCCTCCATTCATTGTTTTTGACTGCGTAAACAAATTTAGTGATTTTATAAACATACATCGTTATCGCGGGAGCAAATATAAATTTGTCAAAGAAGTAGTAAACAGAATGTCCATTTAGTAAAAAACGGAGTTTTCTGCCTACACCTTATAAGCAAGTAAGTACTAATCAAGTCCATTTATATTCAATAAAATTAATTATTCATTTTAAAGTCGTAGGTATAAACGTTTACTATACGAATGTCATTTCTGTTTTGACTGTTTTACATAATCTTTCAGAACTGTCAAATCATATTTGCTCCCGCGATAACGATATATGTTTATAAAACAGTTGAGATGGCATGTTTTTGACACACAATGACATTTTTTTCTTATCTCTGCTACTTGCACGGCCACTATAATAAATAATAATAATTGTTTCTAAGAATTTAAACAATGGTCGCCGCAATCCTTTATATCTTTGCACATGCAGTGCTTATCGGCAAACAGATGTGACCAGGTCATAAGTACATATACATAATATTTTCTTCGGTTACCGCGAGGATTACACATGAAATAAAACTATGAAAACGAAAAAACTCGCGTATATTAACTAATTTTAACTTCATTCCGACATTTCGAACACTTTACAGGGTTCGTGGTCTGCGGATGATGGTGGTGTTCGAAACGTCGGAATGAAGTTAAAATTAGTTAATATACGCGAGTTTATCCGTTTTTATAGTTTTATTTTAGGTACATATACATACTTCAATAAATATGTGATTTATATTTTTGATAAGAGGAATAAAACTTTTACAGTGTAAACTTTTAAGATAAAGTAATAGTGAAGCAAGTACCTTCTACTTAGTTGTTAAAAAGTTTGCCGATAAGCACTGCATGTGCAAAGATATAAAGGATTGCCGCGACCTTTGTTTAAATTCTTAGAAACAATTATTATAGAGGCCGTGCAAGTAGCAGAGATAAGAAAAAAATGTCATTGTGTGTCAAAAACATGCCATCTCAACTGTTTTATAAACATATATCGTTATCGCAGGAGCAAATAAGATTTGACAGTTCTGAAAGATTATGAAAAACAGTCAAAACAGAAATGACATTCGTATAGTAAACGTTTATACCTACGACTTTAAAATGAATAATTAATTTTATTGAATATATGGACTTGATTAGTACTTACTTAAAAAAGATTGGCATCTAAGTGGGCTATTTTATTGAAAGTTCCCCCGAAAGATTTCTATAAATATATTTTTTGTAAGATTTCCACTCATAACCTCGGTCTCTTTTGATGTCGGTATGTCGGTAAAGGAATGAAAGGATCGAAAAATGTATGGAAAATTTCAAAATCGGTTCACGATTCTCGGAGATATCGATTAACATACATACACAAAAAAACGTTTGAATTGGGAATGTCCTCCTTTTTTGAAATCGTTGAAAAATTGCCCAGGCAGCCAGTCACTTTAGAAATTTGTCCATGATTTTTTTGTAACCACAACTAAATAGAAATATGCTTTTTAAAATATCTCGAAGGAAAATAGCAAAATAGTTACGCGCGGATCAGAACTATTTTGCAGGAAGTGAAATGTTAGTTTTCATAAGACCTTATATGAAACTGAAAGAATATTTTGCCAGTTTAAAATGACGATTAAGTGCACGACGCCGTAGATACACAGAAAACTTTTTGTCGTATATTACGAAAATCACTTAAGATCAGCATATTTTAATAGTCAAAAGAGTCTAAATTAAAACATGGATATCTGTTTGGGTTCACCCTGTTGTGGCATAATTTTTTTATGAATAATTCTATATGGCATAATGTATGTAGTCATAATGGGCTTTGTGCAGAAACTGTTGTGGCATACTCAAGTTGGGCATAGTTCGTTATGGCAGATTTCGAATTGTCCGAATATTATATGTGCATAATTTTGATGCTCCTATTAATAATGAGGCATAATCTGGATGTGCATAAAAAGTATCGGCATAGTTTGTTTTAGCATACACTTCTGAGCGGAGTACTTTCTAGGTTGTTAAAAAAAAAATAACCTCGAAGACTAAGGCGGGAGCAAAGCTCCCGCCTTAGTCTTCTAACCTAACCTATCCGTGTCGGATCTGCCCCGGAAGGTTTTGTTCGCTCGCTTCGCTCGCTCACGCAGAAATTTCCACCCTCACAACAAATTCTACCTGACGAAAAATGCAAGGTAAGTTTCCAACATGTGGCTATATGCCAAATAAAAAATATGCAAATCTAATTTCTGTCTTATAACATTCGGCGTAAATAATAATATGCCAAGATAGTTTCGGGCCAAATAATGTTCGAAATATTGTTATTTATGCCAAGTGATGTTTCTGCCTCATTAAGATTATGCCAAAATAGATTATGCCAAGTCTGTTATGTCCTAAGCGTTTCGGACAAAGTAAATTATGCCAGATAGAGGGAACCCATTTGTTTGAGGTGATTATGTCGATTTCAGGATTTTATTTACTAACAGTGTAAAGGAAGATTAATTATCCTTATGCAGAATAAACTCCGTGCTAGCTATGATGAACTTCTTGGAGGCTTATAATGTGTAGGCAGAAAACTCCGTTTTTTACTAAATGGACATTCTGTTTACTACTTCTTTGACAAATTTATATTTGCTCCCGCGATAACGATGTATGTTTATACACGGTGGAATTTAATCGGTGAACAGGAACCCCTTATTTTTTTTTTACCCCTATAAACATTTGTTATGCTAAAAAAAAACTTGGTTCCACTTAAGTACTACATAAACGTGACCGCCATCGATTACTGAATTAGAAAAATGGGTTCCTGTTCACCGATTAAATTCCACCGTGTACAATCACAACATTTGTTTACGCAAGTCAAAAACAATGATTTTTTTTTTATGTTGGCACAACAAAGTGGCTCCACTCCACCTGATCGTAAGTGAAAAGTAGAGCCCAAATCGCGGCGGCGACTATGTAGACGGCGTCCTATTCATTTATTACTTTCAAAAATCGGAAGATCTACAAAGGTGAACACTGATAACATTGATAGTGATACAAGTTGTGGTTTAAAAAAATGGTTACTTAAAATGTTGCATAGCATTGTCCCGCTGGCCAGTTTCAAAGCGGCAATTTATTAAGCGTACGCGCCAGGCCCGTGACCCATACGCTGAGTCGTGTGTTTTAGCAAAAATCGCGTTGTATGGTGGCCCGGCGGGATGTGTTCGTGCGTTGGAGCGTGGCCATGAATGGGTTAAGGTTCATTTCTAAACTGTCAAATGTTCATTCCTAAAAATCGGGGAGTAAGGGGTGAACGGAAATATGATCGTAACCGACCCAAATGTCAACCTCACCTGCACGCGCCGGACGGCGGCGGAGTGGCGTGTTACCGCTCCGTGGTGCTCCCTGCTAGATAACAGACGAGGCTCTGGCGACCGAGTAAATGGCGGGATAACCATACACCTAATCGGGCAACCGATCGGAAGAGGCTGCAGCGGCCTTGAAGTCTAAATAACTTCTCAAATGTCTGGTGCAGAAGGCAACGGGAAACCACTGCACTACTCTTCCCAAGAAAGCCATTATGACAGAAGAAACAAATATAGTACGTCAGCCATACGACCCGATTAGCAACCGGCGCCGTGCTGCGTCCGGGGCAGGCGGTGTGAAATGTGCGACCGGCCATGTGTTCGTAGGAAACCAGGCAGTGCATGGAAAATATGCTACTGGAATGAGGATGAAACTGCGACAAATCCAGAAGATAGGTACGTGGAATGTTCGTGGTCTACTGCAACCTGGAAAGCTCAATGTCTTGGAAAACGAAATGACCAGAAATTGCCTGAACATATGTGGCCTAAGTGAAACTCACTGGAAGGGAAATGGTCACTTTCTCACCGATGACCATGCTATCTATTTTTCCGGCAACGACGACATCAGCCGGAATGGAGTTGCATTTATCGTTCCTAAGAGACTACAGAACTGCGTTTTGGGGTATGAACCAATCAGTGATCGCGTGATAACCATCAAAATCAAAGCACAACCAATAAACCTGAACATCATCCAGGCCTACGCTCCCACAAGCACCGCAGACCACGATGCTGTGGAGGATTTCTATGCCACGTTAGAGACCGCCATGTCTAAGATACCCAATAGAGAGATGATGCTCCTCTTAGGAGATTTTAACGCCAAAATAGGCTCCGACTCTCACCTGTTGAGTTCGTCTGTTGGAAAGTTCGGACTGGGACAACACAATGAACGGGGAGAGCGATTAACACAATTTGCTGCTGACAATAATCTGATAGTGGCAAATAGCCATTTCCAACATCATCCGAGGAGACTATACACATGGGTATCTCCTGATGGAAAATACAAAAATCAGATCGATTACATCTTGATTGGGTCGCGCTGGAAAACTTCTATCAGGAACTGCCATACTCTACCTGGTGCGGACTGTGGATCAGACCACCAATTACTTATAGCTAAGGTACAGCTGAAACTCCAAGCTGCCAGGAAACCTGAGAGACACAAAAGAATAGAAGTCAAGGACAGCGACAAGTTCTTAACAGCGATACAAACGAGATGGAACGAATGGACTCTAACAGATCCCACCTCTGAATCCCCTGATCAACTGTGGAATCGAGCAAAAACATTAATAACCGACGCGGCTTATGAATCTAAACTAACTGTAGATGTAAGAAAACGGCAACATTGGATGAGTGACGATACTTTGAAGCTTGTTGAAGAGAGACGTTACTTGAAAGGGAAGGGCGCCGAGGTAAATACCCTGAATAAACTGTCCGCTCGTATACAGGCTGCCTGTAGGAAAGATCACAATACTCACCTCCGACAAGTATGTGAAGAGATCGAAGTGCATGCTAACAAACACGAATCCAGGGACTTATTTCAAAAAATTCGGTCTATCACGAAATCTCTCACTTCAAAGACCTGGGCGATAGAGAACAGTCAAGGGGAGGTGGTTACTGAACTGCAAGACATATCCGAAATGTGGAAGACATATTGTCAGTCGCTTTTTCAGGACCCGTTATCGAAGGACTTTCCTGAAGTACAGCCAAACACAGATGAGATGGAACCAGACATTCTCAAATCAGAAATCAGGGCCGCTATCAAGCATTTAAAAAGTGGTAAAGCCGTAGGTGGAGATGCCATTCCAATCGAAACTATAAAAATCATGGGGGAGCAGGGAGTGTCTATGTTTCATACAATATGTAATAGGATCTGGTTATCGGGTGAATGGCCTAAGGAATGGGCTAACACAATTTTTGTCCCACTGCACAAAAAAGGCTCGACAAAGATATGCAGCAATTACCGCCTTATTGCTCTCATATCACACGCGAGTAAGATCTTACTGCACATTCTAAATGAGAGACTGAAGACCTTCCTTTCTAGAGAGATCGCTCCGGAGCAAGCAGGCTTTGTAAAAGGAAAGGGCACCCGGGAGCAGATTCTTATAGTGCGTCAAGTAGTCGAAAAGGCTAGAGAATTCAACAGGCCAACATACATATGCTTCGTGGATTTCTCAAAAGCATTCGACTCCGTAAAATGGCCAAAACTGTGGAAAACCCTCTTTGATATGGGAGCGCCAAAACACCTTATCTACATCTTGCAACGTCTGTACGAAGAAGGAACAGCAGCAGTGAGAACTGACGAAGTAGTCTCAACTACCTTTCATCCCAGTGCAGGAGTACGTCAGGGCTGCATAATTTCGCCTCTCCTATTCAATATTTATACCGAGCTCATCATGAGAATTACCTTAGAAGATTGGACGGACGGTATCTCAATTGGTGGGCTGAGGATCTCAAACCTGCGTTATGCGGACGACACCACATTGTTCGCAAGCAGTGCCGCCCATATAGAAAACCTATTGTATAGGATGGAGAGCGTCAGCTCAGAATTTGGTCTCAAAATCAACCGCAGTAAAACTAAAATGATGGTAGTGGATCGCGCCAAAAGCAATTTGCCCGAGGTTGTCCATATTGCGAATTGTGAAGTAGTGCATTCATACACTTATCTAGGTGCACTAATCACCAACAATGGAGGTTGTGTGGCAGAGATAAAGCGGCGAATGGCGATAACCAGGTCTGCTATGGACAAAATGAAGAGGGTTTGGAGAAACCGCAACATAACGAAGGCTACCAAAACCCGGCTCGTTAGGTCACTAATATTTCCCATTTTTCTTTATGCGGCGGAAACCTGGACGCTCAGGGAAGCCGAGAAGAAGAAAGTTAATGCATTGGAGATGTGGTGCTGGAGACGAATGTTGGGAATTTCGTGGACTGAGTTTCGCACTAACGCCTCGATCCTTAAAGAACTCGGGATTAAACAACGTCTGCTGTCTGCGGTGCAGGCTCGGATCCTCGGTTTCTTTGGCCACATATCCCGACGAGGTGGAGAGTCTATAGAGCGTCTGGTTGTGCAAGGGAGAGTGGAGGGCACCAGACCTAGAGGAAGATCTCCAATGAGGTGGACTGACCAGATCAAAGCCAGTATTTCAACAAGCATAAACGAATGCTCTCGTAAAGCTGCCCTGCGAGAGGAATGGCGACGTATTGTGAAGCGGGTCACTCAGAAACCTGCATAATGGCCACGACCACTCTGGCAAGAGTGTACCGATGAAGAAGAAGAAGAAAAATCGGCAACTATACCGGACATAGGCACGGGATAGTAAGCATGATGTTATGATATCTCGCTCTAACGTATTATAGAACAGGTACTGTTGACACAACATTTACCAAGAAAATAGTTGTTTATGTATGTAGTGAGTGATTACTGATTAATTAATCTATTGTCTGTAAGTCTTTGCACTTAAACTATGAATATAATATCCTAGATTGACTTATAGGACCTGCACTGTTGTGTCATGTCAACAGTACTTTCATCGCAATACAGCTGCATTCCTCTGGCTTGCCAACGTTACACAAGCATGTAGACGTAGCATTAACGCATTCACTGCCGGCATTTCTTCCGTAATCAGCACCAGGTGCCGCACTTAGCTTGCTGCCTTAAACACATTGAGCATTAAGTGCCGTCACGTTTTTAAAATGGAATGCATCGGAAATGTTGGTTAACGCAGTGCATTACGTTTAAACATTAAACAATGTGCAGATGTTAAAGTAGGTACCTATACGATAGTCATTTCGAGCTAAAGTTACACTTCTGAAAAAAGTGTTAGGCATTTTGAATTGGATCTGTACAAAGCAGGTCAATTAAGTATTTCGAGTGTGTTTGATATTTGCTTTTCTGACAATCGCCATTAGCTCAAAGGTATAGGCTTCAACACAAAACTCTCTGGTCTTTATTAGCGTTGTCATATTACCTAGCTGTCCACTGTACCTATTTCTATTAGGATAGATTCCAGAGTAATCTACTTAGTATTAGAATTGATCTGTGGTTCTCCATCAGTGGATGAGTTAAGCACTAAATTGAACACAACGAGAGTGGAAGTAGTTAATTCAGTAAGTACATCTGTGTTACCCAAGTCTATAGGTATCCAAAGGGATACACCTACTTTAGTAATACAGGGTGTTTTTTTTTCGACCGTTCAAATTCTACGTAGTGAATGTGTAGGTCATACTCACCAACTTTTACTATGGGGACAAAGTCGAAATCGCGAAAAAAAAATCAGCTGTTTCATACAAATTGGCGGCATTACGCCGGCCGAAATGTATGAAACAGGTGATTTTTTTTTCGCGATTTCGATTTTGTCCCCATAGTAAAAGTTGGTCAGTATGACCTACACATTCACTACGTAGAATTTGAATGGTCGAAAAAAAAACACCCTGTATAACCAGCGTGTTACAATAATTTCCAACAACAGTAACAATCGTAATGAAATACGTTGATATGGGTAACTGTAGCCGTACCATGAGATGCGGTGGCGTTATTAATGCGCGTTCACCATCCCGCTGTGGTCGTACTAGCGTAACTAGCGGATTGGCGCGAGCGAGCCGGATAGAAAGTAAACGCGGGTTATTCCCACCTGTTACCACCAGAGTACTTGGTGGTAACTACTGGGATTTTTTTTCCCACTAATTACCACTAAAATAGTTTCCCAGTAGTTACCACCAATTAGGTTGGTGGTAACAGTTGGGAATTTTAATTCCCAGTTGTTCCCAGTGGTAACAGTCAAAAAAAAAATCCCAGTTGTTACCACTGGTGTCAAGTTGGTGGTAACAGGTGGGGATAACCCGTAAACGCGCGTTAATAACACGGCTGCATCTCATGGTACGGCCACTGGCGTTGTATAATCGCTATGAATCATTTACCCCTTAATCAAACACGAGTCACACCAAAATTTTCATTGGTTTTGGCCCTTTTTATACCACTAATTGGAGTTCGAGGCCAACGAAACTACGACAGATGCGTTATTGTCAAATCTGTCAAAGTCTCTTATCACGTTGTCAAATAAAGTTGTCAGGTTTCGACAACCTTTTTGCTATTTAATTTATTTATTTAAAATAATTCATAATAAAAACATTACTTACCTCTGTAATCCTAGTTGTGACAGCCCTATTAAACAAAAAGTTGTTTAATATGGCTGTCACAACTAGGATTTTCTTAAAAAGACGTAAATACCTAATAACTTTTCTTTTCTCTTCACTAACATTGATAAGACAAAATTTTCTTGTAAAGAACTTAAAATGATAAGAGCCAACGTTTCAAACCCTATTTTAAAAAGAAGTAGAATTACCCGTGAACACAAACAACAGCGAGCCATATTTATTAACCCATTCAGGGCTACGCTCGACCTCTCGATCCAAGTACGGCGCGCTACCATACATTCAAACTTGCCATTGCAGAGTCACGCACAAGTGGCGTTACTCAGTGGCTCGGCGGCGCACAGTATTGCGCGCCTGTGATGTTGTACATATTGGATGGCGTTATGCCGGAAATTACTTTAACAAATTAAATTATTTAATAAACTATTGTAGGATATTTATTTGTTGAAATAGACATCCGAATATTTATTTGTTGAAATAAATATCTGATGGGGTGAAATTTTTTTTGCTATTTACACTCGTAAGTTGTCATCGCGAAACAATGTCTGCTGTTTTATAAATTTCATAGAATCGTATCTGCACAATTTATACTTAACAGATGATTTATTTTTGTGATATCGGGGTTGGTACTCACAAATGAACGCTGACGTACTCACAAAAAAGTTCCTAATTATAGCCAACATAAGTACCTCTCAGAGTATAAATGGTCAACACAATTTCACTTCTGATGTAGTTAACTTTATACAGGGTGTTTGGTTAGCGGTGTCGGAGCTTTTAAGGGCTTAAACTACAATCAATTTCATCGATAAATTATCATACAATTTTTTATTGTGCCAACGTTAATTAAATGGCGGCAATTTTAAAATTTCAAACAGAACGAATACGGGTGCACGGGGTATTTCTGGAATTATACATACGTTTGTTATCGGTCCTATCGCAAAAAAAATCTCGTTAGAAAAGTCCTTAGATAAGCAAACTAATTAAGCTAATAATTTGACTCTACTATTTCAACAACAAGGCCAAAAACATTTTTTTATTAAAAATATTAACAAATTCACCTTCCTTTTTCAATAAAGATGTTACATAGGTACTACAAGAAAACACACAATTAAATAAAAAATAAAAATACATTTTAATCGTTTCCCCCTACCCCTCATGTCATTCCTGGTGCAAAAGTGCCCATAACGCTAGCAGCGTTGCCGCGTTGTATAACAATAGAGAGCTTTTGCACCAGAAATTTAGAATTTTTCAATTAATTTGATTAATTTAATTTTGCATGAAAACTAGGTCGTTAAGATAGGTTTTTGGTGTTGTTATTTGTTAGTACAGGATGTTAGCTAAAAATAGCACCATAATTACAGTTATATCTGAAGTACTTTAGGCATTACAAGTGCTCAAACATGCACTGGAAGGATGGAAGGCGGCCACTTCACTAGTCAGCACACTGCTGACAATCATTTCTTTATGGATTTTGCAACGGAAACGCTAAGGGCCTGTTCACACTAGCGATTCACTTGGGCGATTTTAACGCGATTTCTATACAACAATTGCACGCGGCGCGCGAGTTCGCCGCGTGCAGTTTTATATAGAAATCGCTTTTAAATCGCCCCAGTGAATCGCTAGTGTGAACTGTGTGCTTCTGACAACTAGAGGACCTTTACATCTCTAGTTGTATTAGATATAGATACTTAATAATGTTGCGAACTTGTACAATAATAATTATTTTTGTTTAATATTATGGTCCTTTATTTATTTCTGTCTTTATAAAAATGTCTATAATAATCTTTTTTTTTTTATGTAATACATTCTTTAATGCATGTTATTTTAATAAGATGTATTATTATACTGTTTTGAAAAAATAAGTCGACCTGAGTTTCTTACTGGTTCTTCTCAGGAACGGCGTAGGGTTTGAACCAGTAGTAGATTTTTTTCTCTCATGTCAGACGATTCGAAAGTGCTTATTAATAAGCTTACTTGAATAAAGAATAGTTTGACTTGACTTGACTTGAACAGGCCCTAATGCAGCTGTTGGAGAGTACCTTTCCTACAAAAATCCACATTTTTGGTGCATGTTTGAGCACTTGTAATTCCTAAATTATTTAAGGTATAACTGTAATTATGGTGTTATTTTTTAGCTAACATCCTGTACTAGCAAATAACAACACCAAAAACCTATCTTAATGTCCTAGTTTTCATGCAAAATAAAATTAATTGAAAAATTAAAGTGAATCCGTTACTATTTTTAGTTAAAAAAATAGTAGAGTCAAATGATTAGCTTTATTAGTTTGCTTATCTGATGAGCTCTCTAACTAGATTTTTTTGCAAAGATAGGACCGATAACAAACGTATAATTCTAGAAATACCACATGCACTCGCATTCGTCTGTTTGAAATTTTAAAATTGCCGCCATTTAATTATCGTCGGCACGAAAAATAAGATGTATGGTAATTTATCGAGCTAATCTATATACCTGTACCTACTAAGACTAAGCCCTAAGCCACGAAAGGGTCACTATTCATGCTATCGGTATTCCGACTTTTGAAACTTTCAAATGAATGGACGTCGTCATCAAAGTTGCCGCCATCCATTGACGCCATTGTCTTTATACATGCCAGATGTCAACTTAGACTACCGAAATCGTTAGGTTATGCCGATAAAAACTTTTGCATGTGAATTTCATTTATCTGTTGAAAGGGGCATCGTCATTAGAAGTAGCCGCCATCCAATGTTTCCATTGTCTTGGTTCATACAGGTACTAGTTGTCAACTTTAACTGCCTACATCGGAAGGTTAAACTGATAAGGATCTTTTGTGTAAATTCCATTTATTCGCCATTGAAGTCGCCGCAAAGGCCATAGTCGGATTTTCATAGTAAGTCAGCCTTTAAATCAACCAGACTCTAGTATTTTTTTGTGAGTACCTCTTATGGTGAAGAATATTTCTGCTGAGTATCAACGTCCTATCGGTGACAGTTTTTGACTTATGATTTTTTTTAGTTTTTTCTTTAATGTGTTGTATCTCAGGATGTATAAAAGCGAATTGCTTCAAATTTTGAAATAATGTTCTTTATTTAGATATGCATCGAATTTAAAAAAATTAATATCGATTGTCGTATAAAAAAAAGAAAAAAAAAGACCAAAAAATTTTTCATATTTTTTTTTGTGTACCTATGAAGTAGTGACACCTCTATTTTCTTTTTCTAATTATAGACCATACATTGGCCTACTAGTTGCCTAAGTATCAAAATTTTCCAAGCGGTACTTCTTACCAAAAATCGGCAATATGTGTGGTCAAGTTCTGCATTCAATCGGTGTTTTTCAATGTAGTATACAAACTCTTCATTTATATTTGAGTTTTCTTATCAGGTTATCTTATTTAAGAGTAAATGCTAATGACAACTTAATGTCATCATGATGCAAGCTGTTTATTTCATTATTAATCGGCCGTTTACCATTTCAACTAGCGTATATAGTAATATATTCAAGAAATATATTATTTTTAATGAATATCTCATAAATAATATCGAATTACGCTAGTTAAAATAATAAACGGCCGATTAATAATGAAATAAACAGCTTGCATCATGATGACATTAAGTTGTCATTAGCATTTACTCTTAAATAAGATAACCTGATAAGAAAACTCAAATATAAATGAAGAGTTTGTATACTACATTGAAAAACACCGATTGAATGCAGAACTTGACCACACATATTGCCGATTTTTGGTAAGAAGTACCGCTTGGAAAATTTTGATACTTAGGCAACTAGTAGGCCAATGTATGGTCTATAATTAGAAAAAGAAAATAGAGGTGTCACTACTTCATAGGTACACAAAAAAAAATATGAAAAATTTTTTGGTCTTTTTTTTTCTTTTTTTTATACAACAATCGATATTCATTTTTTTAAATTCGATGCATATCTAAATAAAGAACATTATTTCAAAATTTGAAGCAATTCGCTTTTATACATCCTGAGATACAACACATTAAAGAAAAAACTAAAAAAAATCATAAGTCAAAAACTGTCACCGATAGGACGTTGATACTCAGCAGAAATATTCTTCACCATAAGAGGTACTCACAAAAAAATACTAGAGTCTGGTTGATTTAAAGGCTGACTTACTATGAAAATCCGACTATGGCCTTTCTTTCTTTAAATTTACGCCGTCAACAAAGTCACCGCCGTCCATTGTATCTATTTTGTTTTCATACAGATAAGGACATTTGGGTGTGTTTAGTGAAGCATACATCTATATTTGCATCGTCAAACAAAATTAAATGCAATTACATCGTTATTTTTATTTATTGCATTTTTTCTGACCCGGTCCTTTTCACTGTACCTACCTACCTAAACATGTGTGTATAAGTAAATAATGTACGCTGAAAAAGTTTCCGTTTTTCCAAGTATAAAAACTTTATTTGAAGTATTTTTATAGTGCCTGTACGTTAGGGTGGGTCACTGATGTATGAAGAAAAAAAGAGTATTTGCTTTTTACTGGGCACAGTTGTAAGTATGTAGTTCCGTAATTAGGTCGATAAAGAGTGTGCAAAATGATTTGGTCATCGGACTTAAGTTTCTGCCTCCGGATCTATTTGAAAGATTTCATAGAAACTTCAGTACATTTTGTACTGACCATAGTTGATATCTATGTTTTTACTTTTTGTTGCAACATGAGCTATGTTTGAGTATTGTCTTTACCTGGAAATGGCTTTTCTACAGTTTCGGAGCCGAAAGAGACAAAAAAGGTCATTAATAATAACTTTATTTTTTAAAACTCCATACATTTTAGGAAAATTTCTACTCAAATCCGGAGGCAGAAAAACTTAAATTAAAAATACAATAAAAATAAGAGTTATAATCAAAAATCAATTGGCACCGTTTTGTAACTGTGTCCTCAAGAAAATCGAAATTTTTGAAAAATTACCCACCCTAATGTACGTGTTCTATGTACTTAGCTACATCTAAATAAATGCACTAGATCTGTCTGTTCACTAAAACTCAAAACCCATCAAACATTTGTATACCTTATTACACATCAGGGATCGGAACCGGTTTTTTAGAAAAACCTCGAAATAGCTCAATATTTTAAAATGTTTTACACTCTTTATGTAGTATTCAACATTAACATTAACTATTAACATCATATTTTTGAATTACTCCATAAACAAAAAAATTATAAACCGAAGAACGAAAAAGAACGGAATTCGAACCGTTCTTTTGTATGGAGCAAAAACCGGTATCCGATCCCTGTTACACATACTCCTTATAATATTTACGGTCTTAAATATTTCGGTATAATATACATGTAATTTCGCTGGTTAGAAACGAATGCTGCATACCGCCATCCATTACCCCTGTAAAGTGGTTATAATCTTACAAAGAATATAAACACCATTTTGAATCACGCCAAAATAAACCGTACATGCGCGGGCTAAGGTCCATATTAAATATGTATATTTTTTTGAGTTTCGTTATTGTAGTAGAGCTCGAAATGCAACACGCTTCGCCCACTGAATCACAACACGTTGGCGTGATTCTCAAAAGTACCGTAAATAGTAATATTTTGTCTGGAAATGGTAATATTGCATTTTAATATTTATTTACATTTCATTACAGTTGTTAGATAATGAAAAAATATTTACGAAAACCTGAATTTTCTATTTTTTGTTTAGCGTTTATAAAAAGTAGAATACTGGAATAATATAGGAAACATATGTATAAGGTATTTTAGCCTTATGTTTTAACTATGTCAAATGGGCAATATAAAGTCCATAAGTTTAAAAATGATGGAGATAAACGACTAAACAAAATAACGCAACACGTGCGTGATCAGTGGCTAAGCGGCGTTGCAAAATCACGCATACGCTGCGTGATTAGCGCTGAATGGGTTAAGACAGTATGGTTAAATTACTAAGCCCCCTGCCATATTATGGGTTAAAACTATGGGAAAGAAATTTGGAAATGTAAAATGAAAGCATTTTTTATATTTTATTTCTTATTTGTCTTCGTCATCACTTTATCCTCCTGAGTCCTGGGTAAAAATCGAGTACACTCCCATAAAAGCCGTGAGTCCTTTATAACACCATCAGTGTTGAGTCCTGAACTTACTATCGCTTATTAGGTATAAGGTTTAAAATGAGTTTGTCACATTTTTACAAAACGTTAAATCTGTATGATAATTTAAATGGAGAACCATTGCACTGCCAAAGAAATTTGGACTCTACTTTTCACTTAAAATCAGGTGGAGTGGAGCCACTTTGTTGTGCCAACATAAAAAAAAATTGTAGGTCAAAGGAATTTTACGAATACGAAATGTGAACATAAAGCACG